>CM073771.1:21919691-22052175 GCA_037158775.1 Hetaerina titia
TCAAACGATTTCGTTCGTGTGGTAACTTTAATCCAAAACTGAATTAGTAGCAGGGAAACACTTCATATATATCTTTTTAGAATCGTAATATAGTAGGTGTAAATTACTTCGTCATACATTTCATTTATTAACTGGTGAGGTAAAAGCATACGAGGCAAACGCTCATCAATTATGGATGTAAGACACTTCTATCAAGTGTACTGATAATAATTTAATCATTAAAATTTACAATAAAAATTAAATAATGTGACCAACATAAAAAGGATCTGAATTCTTTTGAAATTTTTGAGTAGTTATTATTATGGTGCACGTAAATAACTAACACCTACACAGAAGTTTAGGTTACTTTTCCATTCGTCCACTAAATGGTACGCTTTATAAGAGGATGCCTCTAGTCATCAAAATTGTTCCATTATTAAGCAATAGTTCTACTTACGTAAATGTCTATATATTCGTTTGAAAACTGAATGAACAATATCGGCTCTTTAAACAATTTTCAAGTGAATTGATGGAAAGGAATTCACGTACAAACGTTTAGAGCAGAATGAAAATCTATGTGGAATTATAAAGTTTCTCTTTTCATTATGTTAAGTCGATTCCATGAAGTCACGCCCGAGACAACGAATTATAGTTTAGAGCAGTATTCTCGTTAAAATTACACACTTCTGAAATTAATTATCGCATTTATACACTTCAGAATACGAAGTTTTAACTCTCGTCCCACATGAGAAAATAGACGGTAGTATCAATAGTCTATTCTACCTAATTCATCAAAAACGCTCCCCATATTTTCTCATTCTACGTGTGCCGTATTTTTCGCAAGTTTTATAATGAAAAATGATTCGGCCAACTTCATTCCAAAGATCAAACCAAACCCCCTTAGAGTCTGAGTCACGTAGATGGCCGAACGGGCAATCTTTCACTGCATAACAACGTTTGCGCATGCGTGAGCCCAGGCGGTTCTTTTGCATCACGTAGATAAACTGCAAATAGTGAGGCCGTCTGGCGCGGTTTCCAGTGTCAGGGTGAAATAGCATACGCGGCCAGCACGGCCGGTGTAGCTGCAAAAGTTTCCGATGCGAGGCGGCCTTAAATCGTCGCTGATGTGTGGATGAACACAAAGACTCCTCCCTCCCCCGGGATCCCCTTCCGAAAAGACCAAATCCGACCGATGGCGAAGGTCTAACCCCCCACCCTAGCCCTTTGTAATATTCTTTTCGTCCACCCTCCGCTCTCATTACCCTTTGCCGCTTATACATTCCCTTTCACACAGACTTCCCACCATTTCCCGCCCTCCTCGCTCACTCTCCCTCTCTCTTTTGCTCACTCTTTCTATCCCGAGGCAGCGTAGCATGACGCCCAGTGTTCTCCACACTCGCGGGACGGTGGGAGGGGGATGGCTGGCGGACGAATGGAAAGGAGAGCGGTGCTGGATCCGACGGGATAGGGGAAGAGCGGGGTTTGACGCCTGTGGGGCAGGCAGTACTGGTCGACTGACTCGCTGCCTTGCCAACAGGCTGGGGGTATCCACCTACGGGAGCCGCTCGGAGATCTTTAATGGCTCCGGCGGCACTCGCCGACGGCTTTAAAATTAAATCTCATTCGCCATTTTGTAGGCGAAAAACTCATCAAAGCACAGACGGGAAAAAATATACTGAAGCTGCAGCATTCGCCGGGGCCAGAGTTCATGACTTCAAACGCCAGGAAATTCCTATTCTGCTGTTCTGAGGACTTGGTGAGCATTTTATATTCGGTAAACAACCAGGGAACGAGAAAATATTAGGATTTTTGTATTCAGACCAAAATAAAAGCTTTCACTTCAACTTATAACAGCATAATATTTTTAATGGCACGGAGGTGATGCTTCAAGTTTTGTTTTCGACGACAATAACTCATCCATAGATTCTCAACGACCACTACACGCTACGCTAACCCCAACTATCTCCACCTAATATAACAACATGAACACGGGATCACTTCAGTTCCCTGAGGGGTGTGGAAATCTCTTTTATTCGGAATGTTTCGTAATGTGAGGATTAAATGAAAAAAAAATTATTTGGGATATTAATCAAAATATATCATTGAAAATTCATAAAACCACTTCAAAATTCAATAAGGCATTTTTCGTTTCCGCCCCAAGTTAACCTATATCAAATGTCTTGGATAATATAATTTACGTTAATTGAAGGTAATCCTCAAAGGAACATTTTGAAATTTACGAAGACCCGAAAAAAAAGTTAAAAATAAAGGAATGAAATAAGGCCCATGTATTTATTTAAATTTTGATTTTGAATCCATTGACTGAATTGGTCTCTGAATTGAACTCTTAATGCTTATAATAAGAAGGGCATATTCCACGTTACGCAAGATGGCAAAAAGCAGCTATCTTCCTGACAATAGAATAAACATGTCTGCATTTTCTCTTTATTAAATTAATTGAGCATGGTTTTGACAACTTGTGGCATTAATTATCTTCACAATAGGACATTTTTATAGTAACATAAATTGCTAAAAACCATGGTCGGTTAATTTCTAAAATAGAGGGTGAAATTTACAGAGTCACTTATGCTAGTATCATGGATGATACAAATTTTCATAATGTAACGGTTAGTGCTACATAGTGTATATTCAGTGTTAGAGTGTTTAACCATTTTTATTAAGCAATGCAAAAAGTAAAATAGTATTTACCAATGCTGAGGTCATTATGGAAAATGATTTGAGGGCAAATACTATTTGAGGACACGAACCCGGTGAGCGTTTACTAATCGAATGTTGCCAAGATATAAAAAAGAGCTCAAGGGATGATATTCTCAGAACAAAAATACTTTCCTGTTTTTTCATCCAAATGTGATTTTGACTGAGCCCTAAAAATCATCGTTTCAATTTGATATTGGAATAGCCGCATTAGCCATTATTAACCATATATTAACCATTCATAGAAAAGATACCTCACTACGAACAAGGAAAAAATAGCGAAATTGAAACGAAGGATCATATTTAACACTAATGGTGTAAGAAAATCAGAAAATATAAATATTTAGTCGCATCTATTTCTGCATTAAAATTCAGGAAAATCGAAAACACATATCAAATCGGGGAGATGCAGAGAATATAGAGCAAGAATAAATTTGGAAAAAGAGACGCTGTTTGTATGCCTCCCCCCCCAAGTTTTATCGTCTACAAAATTGACTCACTATGAAAAATCAATACTTAATGAAGAACAAAGCATGCATTACCGAGAACCTATCAAAAACTGATAATTTATTCGGTAAATATTTCGAGTACAATATTCAAGTTTCCATTTACGAATCAGAAATTAAATGAATTTAAATTTACCCTTACTATAGGACTAAACACCAGGACACACCCAACCGTTCATAATTCGTAGATATGCATACGACGAGGAATGAAAGGGAGGGGAGGGTCCGGAGAGGTGCGCTGAGGCAGATAAAATTACGCAGAAGGAAAGTTGTAGTCACGCATGTCCCATGGGAGAGCGAAATTACTCACGCGAGGCATAATTTAACCTGAAATAACCCTTTTGAAATTCCACCTCACATGGGAATTTTTCTTCGCTGCTGCCGAAAAGCATTCATTCTCTTTTTGAACTACTGCTCTTCCATGTCAAACTATTCAAACCAAAAACACACTCAGATTTGGACGAGGTAATTTCAGTGTACAAACTAGAGTTCCACCAACGTGCGGCTTTGCCAGTCTAGGCACGCATGGTTGTTTGAGGTTTGAGTTAACGGGTGCCTTGCCATAAAACGAGCGAAACCATTTAGGCTAGTCATCGAAACATACGTCACGTAACCCTATAATTTAAACCCCATGCCTAATCACACGAATTGATTAAACTTTAGTGATTTTTCATATGAAAAATCGAGCGACAGTAAAAGACTATCAAATGAAAAGTTCTGCTGTTTCTTTTTTAGGACTCAGATTATTATAGACATTTTTCATCAAATCCAGAGTCAATTTAGACATGACAGGCTTGCCGTCAACGGGATTCTCAACATTTAGGAAACCATTAGTAATGGGATGCTAGGAAAGACTACAGTACGGTAACTTGGGTAAGACGTGGGCACCTGGAGATGTATAACGTGATCGGCAAGAGCGCCTTAAAGCCAAGGAAAAATTCACCACGAGGCATACGCCTCGGTTATTCCGTGGATGGGGTAAATTTTTACGCCAATTGGACAGAAATTTATGGCATACCGCGACAAGCCAACAAAAGGAAGGGAGGTTCATAGAGGCAGAAGAAGAGAGAGAGGGTGCTGGCGGAAAATTAAAGAAAAATAATAATAAATCGGGAGGTCACGTCATTTGCGTTCGCTCTCCCCAACCGACACACCTCGACATGCATTCTTCCCGCAAGGAAATCCCCACGACGAAAAAATAAATACATCTCCCCCCCCCCCCGGCAACTTTCCGGTTTCCTGAAAAATCCGTGGCACTGAGGGTGAGGCGGCACATATATGCGTGTCCATAGAGAGATCCCCTGAGGGAGGTTGCGTGGGGGCTGAGGGTGATAGGTTCACGTGGGATGGAGTGAAACACACGAGGTGGGTTGGGCGGGCGGGTGAGTTGGGTGCGGTCTCCGAGTACGTGGGGCTTCGGACCTGTCGTGAGCGACTGGGATGTCGGGGGAGGGTAGCGATGGGTTCATCTCTCTCTCTATCTCTTGCTCCCCCCTGCCCCCGCCGCAATCCTTGCCGCACGCTCTTCGGCGTGCCGTAATGAAGGGCGTGGCGGCTGGGTGGCTTTCTCCGACGAGCCAGCCACACCCTCGGTGGGCCTTCGTGCTCACCAGAAACCACCCCGCTCGCCTTCACCGCCCTCCTTCCCTTCCCTTATTTCTCCCCCTCGGAGCACAGGGTGCCTCGTCCTTCCGACGACCAACTCCTTCCATTCGCCCCTCCACCTCAACCATCACCCTCCCCCAAAAGCCTTCCTCTTCCGGAGCTGAGGGCGCCCAAATTGAAAAGGACTCACCCCATCCACCCACAAACACGCGCTCACTTACTTTGTAACGCAAAGTGGAAACCGAGTGAGATAGCTCTGGGGAAGGGTGAGAGGGAGGGATGAGGAGAGATGATAGAAGATGCGTGCGCGCGTTGGTTGGGAAAGATGGAAGGGCGGGGGTGGGGGGTAGGAGGGAGCGCGGCTGGGTGGAGAGGGACGCATGGAGGGGATAAAACGAGATGGCGTAGAGGATAGAGCGGGAATGAGAAAGGGAGAGAGATGGAGACTCGGTGCACGGCGTAGGTGGGGAGGTGAGGAAAGAAAGGAGAGGAGAAAGCGGACAGGCACGGATGAGCGAGGGATTTTCCTCCGTCCGCCTGGTGCGTGCAGATCTGAGAGACGAGGGGACAAATTTCGCAGGGTCATCCCTTGCCACCAAAATTTTAATCCAGTCTTTTTTTTTATTTTCTCCATAACTGCCTTTGGCATAAAATTGAATTCTGCTGTGCAATATGGTTTACGCTTGGCATCAGATCGTCTAGTTATGCGTTTTAAAATAAAACATATACTGTCTATGATCAGATATAAAACAATTTCGAAAATGTATCTTTTGTCACCAATTATTTACCCTTTTCATTAGTCCCCGTTGCTGGACGGAGAGATTGAATATGTGAGTCTTGGGGCAATGTTATTGAGTCGTTATATTATTGGTACGTATAATACAGACGAAATTTAAAAAAAATGTGAGTGGCCCTGACCACTCAATACAGGGTTCGTCCATAAAATAAGTGTACTGAGCTCAGGAAAAAAAATGTATTACACTTTTACATATCTTAAGCTAATATTCCTCAAAATAGGACCCTTGTGAGTCGATACACTTGTTCCAGCGGCGTTCCCATTCATGGAACGCTCCCGCGAAGGCATCATCGGGAACCTCTCGAAGACACGTCGTCACGGCCTCTTTGACGGCGTCCAAAGTCCTGTATCGCGTTCCTTTCAAACTCCTCTTTATCTTCGGGAACAGAAAGAAGTCCGGTGGTGCCATGTCCGGGCTGTAGGGCGGGTGCGGCAGCGTTGCCACGCCGTGCTTGGCCAAGAAGTCCGACAAGACAAGCACGGTGTGAGACGGCGCATTGTTGTGATGCAGCCGCCAGATGTTTTTGATCGCTGGCCGGACGCGGGTGACTCGTTTTCGAAGCCTGTCGAACACTTGGACGTAAAATGCAGCATTTACAGTTTGTCGTTCAGGTACAAATTCGTAGTGGACGACTCCCCTTTTGTCAAAAAAGACAATGAGCATCATAGACTTATTTTCCGGACGAACCCTGTATTTCTCTTAATTCGTTTCTATTCCTAGCAATATGTCTAAGAACATTTTTAGAATAGGTAAAAAGAATAAATTAAATAAAAGATTAAGGGTACAAATTGTGGGATTCAATGCTTTAAACTTTAGTTATTTTTATTTCTGCCTAAAAAACAACATTTGAAAATACACTTTGGAAAATCTAAACATATTAACATCACTTACTTATCAGACTATCAGAGACTATCAAGAATTAATCGCAAGTCGTAAAATTTGCTCTCGAGAAAGCCTTGACTTTAAGAAAAAGGAACTCTTATCGTGTTACAGAACAATTTTCTGCGGAGTTCCAGAATAAGGAACTAATCACATTGGCTAAAGAAAATATTTAACAATACTTGAACAAACCTACTGCACGCGAATTTAACAGCACCATTTTCCACATAGAGTTAGAGGATTTCACCTAATGGGGAAGGAAAGGAGTTAAAAATTAACTCTAAGTTTGACAACATTTGGCCGCTTGCCCGTGCATGAAATACCGTGTTGCCATGTCTTGCGCTGAAAATGCTATTAGTAAAACTTTGTCAATGTTGGAAAGAATCTTTTTCTATGGAGAACCAACGACGCAGAAGTGATGCGGTAGCAACTATGCAGATCACTTTACCACGAATGTAAAAATTCAAGTTTCACACCGCATAAAAACTGTCATATGTCAGCGGGTCTTTAGCGGAGTTGGAGAAGGTGGCAACCAGTGGGTAAGCTTGCGAGCAAACTACAAGGCATAGAAAAACTTAATGAGGCAAACAAGAGATAGTTTTAAGTCGTACATATTAGGATGGAAATGGAGTGCCAGAATTTTAATAGTTTAGTCCCTACACGAAACATTTACAAGCTTCAATTTGATATATTTTCCAATTACTTATATTATTCAAGGTGAAATATTAGACCTAACTTCATAAAAATATTGCCTCAAGAGGAACGTAACGAACCTAGCAATACTTAAATTCAATTCTTTCTAGATTGTGAAATATTTCTGCGGATTCTTTCAATAGGAAATAGTTCATCACTTAAAGGTTAAGTACCTCAAGAACTGCCCTCAACTCGGCTGAAACTTAACTAACATCTCAAATGCTTTAAAGAACAGAACAGAAATCAATCCTTGACACTTTCCTAAATAAAATCAATCCGGCAGTTTAAATAGTTCATTAATTAAAGAGGAACCGACTAGTCCAATGGATTTGGTGTCTTCTTTCATAAGGGCAAGGGAACTTTTGAGTCATTATGGAATTAAACCAGTCAGAAGTTCATCCCATCGACTGGAGTTAAAAGCAAGGAAAGATTAGGTACGCTTGTTAAAAACTACATTTTTTCTTCCACGCGACCTTTAAGAGGGAAATTCCTGGGCCCCAGTTCAGAAACCACAGCACATCGAACGGAGGGACAAAGAGACTCTCGAAGCTCCGGGAAGGGATCAGAATCCTCTCCCACTCGACCCCTTACCTATTTTGCGAGTCTACTCCCTCCACCTGTATCGCACCGTTCAAAACGTCGATGGGAGAAAAATCAGGCGGGGCGGGGCGGGGTTAGCGAGTGTGTGTGTGAGTATGGGGGACGGAGAGTTAGATAGGGAATAAAAGGGTTTTGCAAGAGAGGAGACAACCGCCCGAGATGCCACTTCGGATCTCCAAGCGTACGTGGATTGCGTAATCCGGAGTTGGGAAGGGGGAAAAAATGAAAAATCTGTATTTTGAGAGGGAAAACTCGCCCAGGACCCGCAGTGAGGGAGGTCAACACACTAATCATTCCACTGCTTCCAACGGAGATGGACAGGGGTAGGAAAGGGAATTCGGGAGGGAAGATGGAGAGAGAGAGAGAGAAGGAAAGGAGTATGAGGAGGGAGCTCTGGGATGAAATGAGGGAGTCTATGTTTGTAGGGGTGGAGAGTAGGTGGGAGAGATGGGAAAACGGAAGAAACATGAGGCGAAGGGGAGGACGAACTTTTTTAATTTGGAAAATTATTCCGGAGGCCAGGATACAAAGTTTGTAAAGCCCCTTAAAATCGCCAAGCACACATACATTAGGACTCAGGTATGGCAAGAGTCAGCCAACTTCGAACAAGGAGAAAAATGGCATATACTTTTCCGTGTAAGAAATTCCAGATATGTCAGAGTAGATCCAAAACTCTTTTTAGAAATACAACCGGCATTTACTTTCCCCGGCGTGTAAAAGGATGCCTACATAATCCCTTGTTATATGGAATTTTGTTTTGATGACATCCTAAAACTAGAGTTATCTCCAAACACCTAGGAACTAGGATAGATTGACTTCCAGTCTTGATCACTTCCTTCGAGTGATGAAAACCAGCTCCTCTCTACCGTGTTACCACAGATGGTGCAAAGTGAGAGCCGTAAAATAAGGAAAACTTGTCCGCACGAAAACTTTAGAACCATTCAATGACTTTCACTAGGTTTCTTCTTAAGATCCATATGTTGACCATATGTAGTACCATAGACCATAAGTCGACGTTTTAACTTCAGGTAAAACGAAGTTATTACTTTACCCAATACACAGATCATAGTATTTGGGATTGAGACAACAGAAACTTTGTCTTCGACCTATTTAATTCCAGAGAAATCAGTACCCTGCGTATCACGTTAGTGTCCCCATGGATGCGACATACCAAATATAAGCTGTGTCACGACAGGTAGACTCAACAGTTCTCTAGCAAATTCTGTTCACTTAAGCTGGTAATTTAAAAAAAGATAGTATCTACGAATACTTTAACATATTGATTTTTGAGAATCAATTATGACACTGAAGTGTACATACTTCGTTTGCACTTACCTTTGTCAATAAAATCAAAATATTTTGAGAGAAAAATCTTATCAAGTGTGCTTTGGATTTTAGGAGCTCCCTACCGGCACTCCATGTTTAAATATTTTTCCTAAAAATTATGTTCATGCCTAAAATCCCCATAACGAGATAAATTGAGCCCGCATCATGTTTTTTTTAATAATATGAAAAAATAGCTCATATGAATTGAAAATATAGTGCACAAAGGAGCTGAATAAAATGGAATGCAGGCAAAATGGCCTAGTTTTAGAAAAAACACCAGGAAGGAAAACTAAAAAAGGAAACCCTTCATCGTCAATAATGGCGATTTGAGAAGGGTTACTGGGAATACTTTCAGCGGATATATGTTGTAAGTTCCCCCGGGGAAAATTTTGGCGTCCTGGCTGGTAGAGTACCAAGTTGTGACGTTGCGTCCTGTGGTCACGTTTAGTCATCCAACAGGAAACTGGATCACGGCCATCCATGGGGTCGACATAAATATTCTCAAAGGGAATTTTTTTCTGCCGAGTGTTCACGGCTTCCTCTTTGGATAGTAACAGGCATGCTGCTGTAAGCAGGGAACGTCGTTCACCTAACTACTACCACCGCACCCATCGCTGACACCAGATGCAGTGAATGATGGTCTTCAGGCGTCTGGAGTGCTCGTCCCTCCTTCCTTCCCCTCCCCCATCCCATCTCGGCGAACTCCTGACGTAAGGACTGACAAGTATTCCAGTCGTGAAAAATATTTTCTTCAACCTAAACCCTTCCTCGTGGAAACAAACAGCTGTGGCAAACCTATGGCACGCTCGCCGCAACACGGCATGCGAGAGTTAATTGTTTGGCGCGTCACTCGAAGAAAAAAATTAACCTCGCTCAGCAGATGTAAAAAATGAGAAATTCTGAAGACCTAATTTAAATTTCGTGTATCCTGCATTACATTTGAAATTAATCTGAACCGTAATCTACTATTTTCATCCATTTTATCAAATAACCTCAATTTGCACACCACGAGGGAGCTCAAGAATGGATATCCGGATGCAATCGCACTAAGGTACTATGCACAGAATCAGGCAGAGAGGACTTTTTTTTTAAACTTCGGTGAATAGATTCTGAGGTTGCAATACGCTATTTAACGGGGATATTCCCTCGAACTGGATTCAATTCAATGAAAATGAAGTTATAATGTCCTCAAAGGGATTATGAAGTAAATTCTATGAACGCTAACGTATTTTAGGTTCAAACGTTATTGAAGTCGTATGCTGAGGTCATTCTTAGAGGAATTTAGATTTTTCCATACAAGGAAGATCACGGAGTGTACGCGCTGAAGAAATAAGCAGTATTTTCTTTAATGAAAATCAATTTTAGCTCTGAAATATGTATACAATCATCAGAAATGACTTCACTTGGAAAGAGGCATTTCTAGCGAAGGAAGAGATTAAAATAAAATAATTTGCAGAGTTGTATCTTTGAACAGATAATAGGCTTCGAAAAACTAAAAGCATTGACACTAGTGCGTTATTACAAACTTATCTATTAAAATACATGAATACAGATACCCACACGGCGTGAAATTTGGATGCATGTTAATAGTAAATCAACGATCCACGTAATTATATTAGAATTACCGAAACATCAATATAAAAAATCACTGAATAAAGAGATGGTTTTTCAGAGTTTCACAAAATATTTTTCAATTTATAAAGAGAATACAATGTATTATGCATAGAGAAATTAGAATTCTAATATTTTTACTGAAGCGCCCACAGCAAAAACCTCCTTTGGACACAAAATTTGAGATATCTCAGAAAAAACAAGCTGAGACACTTCAATTTAATTCAATTTTTTTAAATAAGGTGATATTGAAAAATCAAGAAATTTTGATTTACTTAATTGTCTTAGAGTGAAATAAAACTAGCATTAATTAAATTTTAAACTAGGGTATTTTCAACATAAAAGATGAAGACAAACAACAATCATATCCCACTCGCTTAAGCAGATGCATACAACGATACCGATATTGATAAGAAAGATCGTTGAGTTCAACACTTGGCGGAGTTCGATATGAGGTGATAAGAAAGTAAAATCACAAAATGCAGACTTTGTGTTCCATTGAAAAAATATATATATTTGACCCGGATTATTCATGAATATACTAAAGTGCAGTGAAACTAGTTGGATAATGTAGCCGTGCTACTTTGGTATAACTATTCTTTAATATCATTAAGATACAATCTTCAACGGTACTTTAAAAATTTAAATTAGAACTTCGAATTGAAATTTTCTCAAAAACATATTCGTATACGCTTAAATTTGCTTTAGTCGCCCTGAATTATACATATGTTCATTTATCACTAAAACTCTAATTAACATTCTAACACAAACATTAAGCATTAAGATACAGCTTAGTTTCAGAGAATATTGTGGAATACAATTAATTAGGAAAAAATAATTTTATACACCATACATCTCTGGCTCACTCTACATGCAATATTTCTGGGAAGGAACTGGAAACACCAAAATACAGATCTCGCTTGGTTTGCAAGGAAAATAGACTTCAGAAAGTGCAATACATTCGAGATTCAATCTAATGTAAACTATAATTTCCTACTTGGAAACCTGAAAGAGATTCGTTGATTGAATCCCAATGAAAGTCCCAATCCCCTCAGGGGATCGTATGATGAATAGGTGAAAAGTTTCTCGTCTCTTAAAGAAGAAATCAAAAGATAGCTTCGGGACGGAAATGAGATATATACATTGATTACATAATCATTTTTTTGTAAATGATAAAATAAATGCGGATAAACTTAAAAGGAGTTTGGATTCCTGAAACCAATTGCAAATGCTAATTATCTAAAATATGGAAGTTTTCAGGTGATTCAGAATCCTTACATTGAACTTTATTTATGGAATGGATTTCGCATTGAATCTGGGTTAAGATATCAGGGGGGTTGAACCTGAATTTACATGCATTAATCTTTAAAGTCTGGTAGAAGCTTTAAAAGTTACTTGCAGCAAATTAGAATCGGAAATTTCGGCGTATAACACCCCAGAGGCCATTACTCGTGAAATTGGAATCCTAACCGCATCGAATGATGTGAGAAAGTATTCATTAACTTTTCGGTGAGAATAAAGCTTAGTCCCTGGGAAAGGCATTGCTACGGCAAAGATTACCATAAGGTGAGTACCAAGTAATTTTTTTTAATTCACGGAACTCTAAGCCTTTTCCAATTGACTGCTTTCTCTTGAAATATATCTAGTTTTATCAATGAAAGAAAAGATGCTGCAATGTATATTCGCTCCTTAGAAATAATCATCATCCTTCAAAAATGGCTGCTTGCTACGCTGGACGAGGTAGTGCAATGCGTTTGTATATGAGTGGTAGAAAAAAAACTCTCAATACATATTTTATCATGTTTTAATGGAAAACCTTGAGCTATCATGAAGATGCGAGAAGAAATTTTATTATAGCGATATTTTGGTCCACCCAGGGAGTAAATTTATTGATTACATATGTACCTGTAATTTAAGCAAGAAATTTTAGCACATCCGACCTAAGGCGCCTTTTGTTATCACTAAATATATTTTTTTCAATCCTGCATTATGCGCACACTAAATTTCATTAATTGATCGGAGCGTATATTTTTGATATTGAAAAGTTACGCCATGATTTAATTAACTACATTTTTAATAATTCTTCTTTCAGCCGCTGAGATTATTGCATGTTTCCATTGTGGCATAAAGCAATATTTGTTCTTTACATTTCTCATCTAATGTTTATCTCAAAATAAAAATTTAACGCTAAATAAATTAACTGGGTTTTTCACACAAAAAAATAATTTTTATGTGAAAAAAATACCAAGTTTATGTGAACACGAATTTTCACAAAGTGGAACCTCAACTAACAAATTTATAAAAATTTAAGTTGTATCAGAATCTGATAATAAAACCTCTGAAAGTTTTCTATCACCATTAGCACCTCCAAATTTGGCTAAGAGCAATTCAAATTCCATCCATAAAGATGGAGAGCAATTTACATTCTATACTTCACAATACAAATATTTACTTTATTACTTTTTCCTGTATTTTCCCAGAGAGCTTAGATTGAATTCAAGTGAAACTTCGCAAAAATATATGCGGGTATATCCCTCCCGAAAGAGGTAGCCGCGTATTAAATAATCCGATTCGAAAACAATTTCAAGCTCTGTATTCAATACCTGAATAATGAAAGTTTACCTGCTAAAATGATTTTTTTAAACCAGTGCAATGGTAATAATGCGTAAATAATTTGTAAAAGAAACACTTGGTAAAATAATTCGAAATAAATATATAGCTTTAACGTGAGAATCAATTAAATAAAATATATCTACAACGAATTTTCCGCTGAAAAAAGGAGTGGAATGATTCAATGAGCATGGATCACGGGCAATAAGCTAACGATCAAATAGTTACCCCTGGTATTTTAGTGGAATATAGGCTGCAGAAAATATCATTTACAAAAAATGGGCACATATCCTTAGTGACAGAAAAGGGTGGGAATTGCATAAAATTTATATCGTAAAAGCGATCAAGTTTTCATCCACCATACCCTGGTATTTTTAGCACGAAAGAAGGTCGGGCATAAGATATGAGACATGCCCTCAAATGGAAAGATGCCTCCAATCACATTCGCAGTCTGAGGCGGCGCCTTATCACAAGAATATTTTGTCTCAACGGAAGCTACTCACACAAGCGCACATGCATAAAGGCACGCAGATTTGAAAGGAGCTTCGCCTCACATATGCTAAATCTTATTTGGATCTTTTGACTGTACCATCCATACATTATATCTGCATCGTCTCCCACAGAGAGAGGGTTAGTAACGTAAGATGAGCATAGCATAAGATGAGGAGGATGGATCAAAAGCCCAGAGCGGGAGCAGGAGCATCAGAGTGGGCGGAATGCGAAAAAAATTGGAGAAAAGACAAGGTTCGAAATAAATGCTTACCCTACTCTTTGAATATCAGGGAAAAATGAAATGATACACATCACATCATATACCGCATTTTCCAATTGGCTTTTGATAATTGTACAATATATCGTAATATCAATGGAAAAGAGGTCATATTTTCACTGGAATTAGGAATTATTTCCAAGAAGTAGGAATTATTTTGTTCAAGAGCCCACAACTTGAAAAATTTGTCCCTTTATTTTTATTTTCAAAATTGCAAAAAAAAACCGTTACTCTAAAAACACGGAATTTGTTACTATGTTTTTAAAGCTAGGAGGGTGAACCTGGTTGACCTTTGTTTTTTCCATAGAGTAACTTTATTTACTATAATGATAGCTGGTAAATTATAACGCTGAGAATGTATCACCATAACTTTTGAGAAGAGCTGATAACAGGCAATAATATATTTTATGAAAGGGTAAAATAAATTAAATTCTATTGCAATAACATAGACGTATTTTGTTAACTACACCCCGTAGCTTAATTTAAAATGATACAATATAAATTCAAGTGCATGAGAATAGTTGAAAGAGATATAATAATTAATTATTTGAAAATAAATTCGCATTCTTTACTCATATTGTTAGTTTTCAAAATAATATTAATTTACTAGAATTGTGTTTTAAAAATGTAATTTTTTAGCCAGTCGAAATTTCACCGGAAGAAAAAACACTTCATCAAAATATTGGGGATATGATTTTTGGAAAAAACAAATCTTTAGGTGGAAAAATATTTAAAAAACAAAAATTCCTAACCCACTAATTATAAATATACTATCATGGAATTACTATTTGGGTCTGTTGCGACCTGGTTGATTGCGGACCTCCATTTCTCCACATTATCTTTAATCCCTGGTTACTATTAAAAATCTCATCCTTCCTAGTTAGGCCTATTCCTAATATCTTCAGATTTTTCCGTCCTTTCCTTCACGTTACGTCATAACTTATGTGTGCACAATCATTTTGTCTCAAATTATTCCCAATCAGTTTGGTAATCATTCTCCATGTCGTGTTTCCCATTTTCCAAGCCTTTTTCTCTAATACTATTCTATATAACCCTCTTTTATTTTCTAATAATTCGACTCATTTCACCCACCTTCAGCATAACTGAAGGAGTGACGCTCTTCTTACGTATTTTTCTAATGAATCATTCTCTGAGCCACAGAAGCCACCAAGCAATACTTATACTAGGGCAGTGAGTAAGAATAAGACGTACAATCATTTTTTGAAGAAAACACAGCGTAATTCTTCGTAAAACAAAAATTCATGCCGAAAAGGAGGCAGCTAGAGAAGCATGATCAGCAAGAGGAATCACAACGAAAGGACCAAAAAAAAGCTCATCTCTTGGGAAATGAAACATAATGTTAGAAGAAGGGAGATATTACAAGGAATAGGCTGAAACTAAGGTACATGAAAATGTCGGGATAAACAAAGGATACGGTTTGATACTATATCACATTTGAGAGATAAGGACTTTAAAACAGGGTTAACAACGTGAAAGGTTTTCAGGAAGAGCTTATATAATTAAAATATAATGCAAAGGCTGCAAAAGGCTTTCACGAAATTCGATTAAGAATTAATAGGATAAAGGAAGAATAATTATGTCGCAGCACAGAGTGTGAGCCTTCAATATACAAGAAAATAGAAAAATAAGGCGACGAGGTATTAAGATAAGTCAAGGAGATGGAAAAATGAGAGAAAATAGCAAAAGAAATGTGGAGAAATACAGATGGTCTAAAAATTGGAACGATTAATGGAAAAAGGACTAGGAAGCCATTGATGACAGGGGAGATGAATAGAGAGAGGAAAAAGGAACAATCATGGAAGAATGTGAATACGGAAAAGTGGAGAAGAATGTATAGAGAATTTAATAACCCAAGGCAAGAAACCAATATGGTGAGATCAGCGTTGCGGAAAGAGCTGAAGATAAAATGGAGCGATGGAGAACTTTTGGAGACAAGGAAAAACGAGAGATTTGAGAGAGAAGATGAAAGACCTATCAGGGGTAACAAAGGAAAAAGATACTAAATATGAGAGATAAGACGGAAGAGTCAATAATTGAACTGAAAGAGATTCAGGAAAATTGGAAAGAATAGATGGAGGACCTTAATGATTGAGATATTAGGCTGGTTAGCTAAGATATGGGCAACCATGGGTAAAATCAACGTGTATGGACTAACTTTTGTCCAGGAATACACAGAAAATTGGAAAGCCCACACCGAAATCATAAAAATCCCAAAGAATAACTGGAAGATTCAGGAAATTCCCAAAGAATAAATTATTCTTATACGATTCATAGCAATCATTTCATTTGGGCCAGAATGGCTATAAGGTCAATGTCAGTTCCCATTCCAAAGATGTAAAGTATCAGGAAATCCAAAGAACCAAATTGTATGCTCTCTTCGGACACACATATTTTTTGTATGATGTAACCGTGCAAGCATAAACTTTTATGAACATATATATTCATATTTACTGCTCATAGGTGGGCATTTATTCACCAGTACCAGCACCAGCTGGTTCCCTAAGACCCCCGGTCACACGACCTAGTGAAATATGTAGGCTATACGTGCAATTTTAAAATAGACTGGGCATAAGGCAGTATGCATTTGTTCTGATCGAGAATTTTGATAATGTATCCGATGCAACTGATTGAACAAAACCAAAAAAGGAGCTGAAGGATAAAGCAGTAGATTGAAGGGAGCGAAATAATTACGCATTCGAAACTAACGTTGTGAAAAATAATCATTTGGAGAGTATTTCTGAAGAATAACCTGGGATAGGCTGCGATATGCAAAGGCATGTGACAAGATTTGTCGTTATCGCCAGTGCTTTTTGACTTGGACATCAAAAAAATGAGAAATAGAAAAACTAAAGTTAAAATGAAAGTAGGCGGGTAACTTATAATGTCATAACTGCGTACGATTTAAAAATATTTATAGTATACTGCAAATCAAGTAATAGCAATATAACGGAAGCAATATCAGAGAAAATGGATGAAGGAAATATAGACTAACTTACTGTAAGAGTAGAAGGGCAATAAATAGAATTTTGGAACACTTCAATGTCTCGAAAAATCTATTTTTGACGAAAATACGCTCGATTAAATATTTCATAGGACATTATCTATTACTGGAACTGATTGAGGATGAATAGTAAAATTATACGAAATTAGTACATTAATTTCTTTGAACATAACTGAGTATCATGCTAACTAAAATTGAACATAGGAGTATGCAGATAAATTGATTTAAATATTTTGCAATTAAATGTCCAATTTCAATTCTCAAAATACCCTATTCATCCTGCTTAGGAGCACACAATCGAAATTTCATATCTAACCTATATAATACCATCATAGACTCATATTGCGACTAATAATTTTCCATACCAAAAAAAGGAAAGAAATATTTGTACTTTTCCACAGATTTTATTAGATGGTACCATCTAATAAAATCTGTGGAAAAGTACCAATACTTCTTTCCTTTTTTTGGTATGGATATTAAATACTTCCACGAAGTGAAGCCTGAAACAGTAGAATATACTAATAATTTTGTTCTACGCCATTAATGTATGCAAAAGTAAGTATAAGCAAGTTTAAATGCGTTATTTACCAAAAGTAAATCACAAAAGTAAATTATGGATGGCACTTTCAAGTATAGTTAAATTGAGGTTTGAAAGCAAAAAAGTAGAAAATAGAAATTTTAGGAGTTAAAAATCATCAAGAAGTATTAAACCCGTCAACTGGATTATTGTAAGTTCTAATAATAATTCCTCTATTTTTCCCGCATCGTAAAATTTTCACTTTTGTTTAGCATAACCTCTGGCTTATATCGTACATTTTTCCTTCTGATTCAGCGAAGACGAAAAGTTAAAACTAAAGCACAAAATCGAATTATGTTGTCATTAGACATCACTTTTCTTCGTATATACGAGGCATATTCATAAAGTAAGAGCCGTTTGCTAATTTAAATATTGGCGCTTCAGAACGCTTTGTGTTTGTTGTTTTTTCAATTCGTCAAAAGAAATAATGATGAAACTATGTTTAATTAACTACCAAATAAACGCCGTTGCATGCTAGCTTCGGTCTTAGTTTACCATAGGCTTTCCTTGAGAATCATATCCATTAGTCAAAGTCAATTGCTAACATAGTTATTAATCCATAAGAATTTGTAGCTAACACGAAACGAACGTGGAATAACACCTGCCCTCTAATTCTTATATTGGAATTTCTCAACTTCGTAATAATTATCAAAATTTACCCTAAAGAAAGTTATCTCCAAATTAACAGAATATATTCTCTATTCTCTCAACGAACATAAGGTAAAAATACAATAAACGTCATAAATTGAAACAGATAATTACGATGCGAAATTATCGATATTTTAATGTATTATTTTAAAATTTAGATAAACTAATGACAATCAATATTAAATATTTCGTGCGGGCGGGGAAGAAACTCAAGTAAACGTGAAATTTAGCCGCTTCAAATTATCCTGTCTCACCAAAGTTAATTTTAGTGATTATCATTTTTACGAAAACGTTGTTTTTTCATGCAAAACCCTAGAGAACGTCCATTAAGACTTTTAAAAAATTAAATCCTACAAATAGTTTCACGAAAGTTGGAAACTTTGACAAAAACAGAATACGGATTCGGGAACCGGGGCGCATTTAATTCAACCTACCACACGGATTATCGGCTGTCATTTATTTTTCCTTTCCCCTCCAGGTCGAAACGTTCATATCGCTAGTGGATACCATTAAACATTCATGCAATGGTCTAGAATGTTTCCACCTTTGAAGGCGAGGGCGCGAGTGGAGTTATCCGGCATCCTGGGAGCGGCCCCGTCAATAATGGAGTCAAGCCCGCGTCTACTCCCCACACTCCGCGCGGGGCGAGTCACGAAGTGCTTGCTGCCCACCGGTGGGCTCCCACCCCCGGCCACGCCCAGACGGGAAAAATAAATAATGACGACGCGCGAGGGAGTGTCGGGTTCAATGGTGTTCCGAAATTTCCAAAAACCCCGGAATGTTCGGAACGACGCCAGCCAGTGTCGAGCTGACTGGGCGAGCCGATGCGAACCCCTGATTCCGAATGCAATCACTTCGGGTTCGAATCTCTACACTCCTCCCCGAGATCGCCTTTGTTTCCGGCATCCGCTTTATAAGAGCACATTCAGGAGAACATTCTATTAATTTCTGACGGATGTAATCCACCGCTGAAAAGATGTTTATCAACTCGCCCCAGTGGATTAGGATAAACTTCAAAATTTATTGATGCAACAAAAATACAAATAGGAAACGAGTAGAAAAACTCGTATACTCAATTGCAATTGACGCTTAAACTCTTCTTTATGGATAACTTCGCCTAACAGCTAAGTAAATACCTTGTTTTTCTTTTTTTAGTGGTACGTACCGTTGAACCTAAACTCAATTTCTCACCGAGTAACATCTAGTCTTTTAATGCATATGAGTGACGGAATAAAATTTCTATTTTATATTTTTTTTATTGCAAGTTGCAACAACTCAGAATAGGGCGCTGACATGAGCGCTGATCATCTTTACACAGAAACGAGTATTATTATTAGTTACCAAAAATATTCCCTTACGAAAGGCCCTCACATCAGTACCAACGAGAAAATTGTTGGTATAAGAGCAATTTTTTATTTCCACTTGGTTCTCTTTCAATATGCGTGTTTGTGTGCATACATACACGATAAAACACGAAAACCAGCCTCATGGCGAACACATGTTCTTTCACATACATATAAACTACGAACACAGGAATGGTGGGGAAGGTGAAATTTAGAAGATTACAAGCGTAAAAAAGATTCCTTGACCGGGGCTCTAGCTATAATTGAGCTATCGTGGAAATGTAATTTACACTAATATAGAGTGAGTTCATGCAACCTATTCTTTGGCCAGAAGACGACGTTAAGGAGCTATCCAGTGTTCATTTTTATGTTTCTTCCTATCCCATTTCCTTATATCTATATTAATGTGAATGAATACATGCACACAAAAAAATACATATAAATATATATATATGTATATATATTTTATATAATTAGATAATCTACCGGTTAAGGTAGGTTTTTGGATGGACACAACTATCAAAAATACATTTTGTAACTCCAACACAAAACCCAATCCAGCAACCTAATCTACATCAGGTTCCTCTTCATCTCTGTGAACTTCTTTCCTCCCCTCATCCCGTCCAACATCCCTATCCTGTTCCTGCCCTATCCTCGCTTGCCCAACATTCTCCCCTCTATTACCTTCTTCAACATTCCACTACCGCTCAATACACCTTTCATCCATTTTTCCTGCCTCCATAGGATTTCTCTCCACAAACCATTCTCCTCACCCACCATCTCCAGTACTTCCTCATTTGTTTTCCTTCCGGTCCATTTCACCTTCTCCATTCTTCTCCACATCCACATTTCAAAAGCCTCCAATCTACGTGTATCCTCCTACTTCAGCAACCACGTTTCCGCGCCGTACATAGCTCCGCTCTATTTCAGAGTTTTTACCAGTCTTGTCCTAACATTCCTACTCAACGTCCCCGTCAATCAACTCTCTCCTCCTTTAGAAAGCCTCCTTGCCCAGCGCAATTCTTCTCCTTACGTCCCTACTACTTTGACCGTATTGGTCCAAAACACTTCCGAGACATGTAAACTTCTACCTGCTCTATTTTTCCCCGCCTATTTTAATATTTAGCTTAGCCTTTTTCTTTCTAGAAAATCGCATAACCTTTGTTTTATTAATATTGATTCTCATCCCATATTTATCGCACTGAACCTCCAATTCACTCAGCAATTCTTACAACCCCTTGGCTGACTGAGCAACTAATGTTTGGTCATCAGCAAACCTAACCGATTTTACGAATTCCCCTCCGACTTTTATTCCTACCTGCAGTTCTTCCCATGCCTCTTTAATCATTTCCTCCACATATACGTTGAACAGCACCGGTGACAATGGGCAACCATGCCTTACACCTCTTCCTAACACTGCCCAACCGGACTCTCCGTTCCCCACTCGCACCTGAGCAGTCTGAGACATGTACAGGTTGCGGATCAGTCTACATCTACATCTACATAAATACCCTGCGAGCCACCAAAAAGGTGTGTGGCAGGGGGTGTAGCACCATGAGGGAAGGGTAATGGTTGAGGGGGTTGGGGGTTAGGTGAGGAAAGGTGGGGGGAACCTGTAAGAAAAAAAAAATATATATATATACATATACATACATACATACATACACACATGTATACACATGTATGTCTATACATGTATGTTTACTCTCCCTCCAATCCATTCCTATTTTCTGCAATACACGCATTAATTTTTCCCAATTCACTCTATCAAACGCTTTTTCGAAATCTACGAAGCAGGCAAATACGTCCTGATTGTATTCTATATTCCTCTCGATTAGTGATCTCATTACTGCAATAGAATCACGCGTACCTCTTCCTTTCCTAAACCCAAACTGATCATCCCCTAAGTATTCATTTGCCTTACTCTCTATCCTTTTGTTGATGATCCTGAGAATAATTTTAGCTGCGTGGGATATCAATCTTATTGTTCTGTAATCCTCACATGATGGAGCCTTTGCTTTTTTGGAATAGGAACTAACGCCGATCTCATAAAATCTTCCGGCCAGATTCCTTCCTCATAGATACTACGAATCAGTCCATACAGGGCCTTCTTCCCACATTTTCCTAAACATTTCAACAGTTCTACAGGAATGTTGTCCACCCCCACGGCCTTATTTGCTTTCATCTCATTTAATGCCCTTTCTATTTCATCGTCGAGTATGCCTGGACCTAAGCTATCATCTTCTACGTCATGTTCCTTTTCTATGTCTAACGTTGTCGGCTAATTTCTTTACCATACAGTGTTTCTATATATTCCTTCCATCTCTCTCGGATTTTTCCTGGTTCAACTATTAACTTAGCCCACTTATCTTTAACTGGTAGCACAGATCTTGCGCTCTTACTTCCCGATAATCGTTTAACCTTTGCTGTATAGCGCACCAATTTCACCCTTCTTCTGTAAACTTTCCATATCCTCGCATTGCGTTTTCTATTTATTTATCGTTTCCTAATTTATTGCTATATATAGAGATATAAATATATATATATATATATATATATATATATATATATATAATGTGGAAGCACTCACGAGAGCAATATAACATTTGGACGGCAGAATAGAAGACAGAATAAAATAGATAACACGTAAAAGGACACTCACTTTTTAGATTGTTTAAGCTTTCGGCCTACTCCGAGGCCTCGGAGTAGGCCGAAAGCATAAACAATCTACAAAGTGAGTGTCCTTTTACGTGTTATCTATTTTATTCTGTCTTCTATTCTGCCTTTCAAATGTTTTATTTATATATACACACACACACATATTTATATATACACATCATGAAAAAACCTAGCAACCGCTCACTAGAAACCGTAATGACGATGAAACCGTAATGGGGATGAGTAACCGTAAAGGGGAAAAATATCAGACAGGCGTTTCTCGGAAAAGAAATAATACAACTTTTTCAGAAAACCAATATCTTCCCATTTAAGACTGAGAAGTCTCGGAAACATAAACACGAGTGCCTTATTAGCGATGATAAATTTCGCGATCCGTTGTGGCAACACATAAAAGCTGAATACAGCGACCTATTAGGCGAATCCTTCGTCAAAACCTAAATGGAATCGCAGCTGTAATATCATCGCGATCCATTAGCCATTGGGGGGTTAAGAGCTTCCCGAATAATTGTCCATGAAAAACGCTTTGCATACTCCATATAGTACCTATTAATCCCTCCACTTTAGCGTTGTATTGCCCTTGCAGGGTCGCTACTCACGGGTTATTAAATTTCAAGTGATTGAGCTGCTAACTGGTTAATCCTTTCAAAAAGTGTACCATCAATTGGGATTAGTTTTAAGGGAATTAATCATAGCTTTGGCAGCTAACTAACATGGTGCTACGTTCTAAAAACTGAATAATATTTTGAGTTGAATTATTTTTCACAGGAAAACCATCAGGTTGTAAAATAAAAAATATTCCACTCTCCGCATTCACATAAATTGCGTATTTTGCCATCGATTGATTCACACACTTTTGGTGAACCTTCGAAATAGACATGAGTGGGACGTTACATATGGCAAAAACAAATTTGAAAAAAAAATAATAAATTTAAATATCATATTGAACACTCGTTCACAAACCAAATTGTGCCCTACTTAATTATTTTACGCTACGGCAACTATAAGCTTTTTTTCTGTATTCATCGAGACTTTGCGCATCGGTAAAGAAAGAGCAACGCGATGATTGCTAGAAAATCCATCAAAATTCCATTATCTCGAGGGAATGAAACAAAAACATGTCCTCTGTTTGGGTATTTCAGGAGAGTTCCCACTTCGGTGTCAACAGTAACGCTGCTTCCAAACATAAACAACAATCATATGCCTGCATCCATTGCTAACGCTCTGCGACTAATCTTAGCCCAGCATAAAAATTATTAAAGTCATGCGCCCTTTTCCCATTATTTCATATATAATAAGAGAGTACTAAGCTATTTCACTTATTTTTACAGTCTACCGCGTAGACGTATTTTTTATTGTTTTGAAAGATATCACACTTTCATTGATATTTTCCATAACAATTCCCAACGTTACCTACGCAACCGTTTCTATCCTCGGTTCACTTTAAGAGTTTCTGTCGCTTCTTCCGAAGAATTAATGAAATCCTAGGCGAAACCTCACCTTAAAGAATTAATTACTCTCTTAAACATTCCCTTCCAAAGAGCAATCTTTATTTTGAGTTGGACGAAATTACGTGCAGCAGGTACGCGGATATGGGTCATGATGTTACCCACCGTCCCTACTCCTCTGCGGTCAAGCCGTGCTTCCTCACGTGTGACGTCCAACCGCGTCTCTCCTGGCACCACCAACGTCATGACACTGACCCCCGGCCAATTGGAGGATGATGCGCGGTGTGGGACTCCCCTCTCCCTTCCCGCCTTCTTCGCAGCAGCCGTGACGGGACGAATAGGGCGACGGGACTTCCTGACAAGGGGAAATCTGGGTCGCAGATCTAGCTTATCTTCCCCTCGTGCTCGACCTGACACCACAGGGCTCGTTTCCGGAGAGGATTCCGGACAGGTTCCACCTCGACAAGCCAACGACACCTCCCTGCATATTTGGTCACAGTCATATGACTCTGTTCAAATATGCAGGGCATTATTTACGGGTGCGACATTGCACACGTAAATGCTCGCCCGACAAATATGATGATTCCATCTTCAGGGGTAATAGGGTAACTGGGAGGTAGATATCTCGGAGGGCCAGCAACTAAATCACTGACTCTCCCTCGCTTGATGAAAGCACGCCATTAAGGCTCTATGCTGGCGGGATTCAGGACGGATTCTCTTTGGTTAAGGTTAGGAGTCGGGAAAGAACCACCGAAGTATATGTGTGACTCGTCTACGATGTGATACACCTAGTACTCAAGCTAATTCGTATTTCGAAAGTCACTTTAATTTAAACGCTGGTCGTGCAAGGTGAACACTGCGTACCTATATCCGTGAGCTGAATTCCAAATGGGGAAGAGATTACTAAATAGTTGGTATTTGGAGTGGGAGAGAATAATTCCCTAACACCAATGGTCGAACCCCAGGGAAATTCATTCCAGCGGAAAAATGTGAGCTGCTTTTCAGAAATTTTAAAGGTAGACAAAAATTACAGAGAATGTGTGCAGTTCCGAAAACTCAATTTAAAAGTTTGAGAGAAAGAAAATTGGGACGTAATACTGTAGCTACGGAAAAATAAGAAATGAAATTGTAGTTTCCTACCGTACCGTGCCCTATAAACTGCTTGATTTTGCCTCAATTACTTTGTCATCCACCGCACTATTCGTCAAGGTTTCCTGGTTTTTCTTATTACTCTTCCTTCAAAATTAAAACAAGACAAATAAGTGACGCGAATGCTTTCCGTTTCTTCTAACGCTACGCACTTATCAAAAGCTTATCACTATCATCACTTCGACGAGGGGTAGCTTTCTCCGCATTCCATCTTTCCCTTTCTTTCACTCATGGCAATAATCTATTTAAACGCGGAGTCAATTACCTCAACCTTCCCAATGGAAATAATTCCTTTTACTTATCTCTCAATCTCTCATGATACCCCTAACCTTTTGAACCTCAATGAAAAATTTCTGAAATCTTGTATCCTGCAATCGGCTTTTGGTCTCCCTAAATAAAAATTCTTGACTGCAAATTAAGGGTATACGGCGGAGATGTGAAAGAGGCCCTTAGTTTAAATACTACATTATCTGCAGAATAATCAATGCTTCAACACATGGGCACTCACGGAGCCTGGTTTCCTTTTCCGAAAGGCTTCAAACTCTGTTAAGTCCCCCCATTGATGTTATTTACTGCACCACCCTGCAAAGAACACGCACACGTCGACTCGAAGCTAACCTTTTGTTTCACCGAAAAATGGTCATCGACGGCGACTTTAACGGCGCCATAAATACGTTGAATGCCGACTACGGCGGGGAGAGTAGGTTCTCCCAATTATCAACACGCAAACTTCATATTGTCTCCCCAGATCCAATCCACCCTCGCCCGAACTCAGGTACATGCCCAACCTCGCTACCAAGAGACTATACATCCGCTATTAACTTCCAGAAATCACATTTTCCGTCATCTCGAATAATGATATGACATCCAATGCGGCGCTTGAAACGCCTGCTACCGCCCATCAGACGAAAACTCTCCCAAAATCTCTATTGAAAACTATCCGTAGATCCAGAGCCGAAAGACATTTTTCATCTCCTCTCTAGTAGGGCACACTATCCACGTCCCTACTAGACCACGTCTAACGATCAATAGATTTCACACATACTACATAATCTCGAAAAGGTTTTCACCTCACCACTACATAGTTGGAGAAAACATCACAGAAATGCATATGGGAAAGGCCAGCGGCAGACATAGGAAACATCTAATGGTGTTCTTTTTAACTGCGATCAAAAATGAATTTATAGTATTTTTTCCTAAAAAGAAAGTTTAAAATCATGTTGAATTTGAAAATAGCCGCACTAAGTCAGAGACTACAACACGTCATACATTACACAAGTTTATGCTCTGGGGATGGCAATTATTCAAAACTAGTTTTGGGTGCCTACGTCATTTTAATTTGAAAATTTAATTAATCAACAATTTGGCCAAGGGTAGGAGCGTGTCAATAATCCTCTGGTCCTTCCTTGGAAAAGTCTCCCATCACCTTCGTCGGTCCCATGGTTGGGTTTTTACGGCATGTCTTTTTCCATGATTAAAGTGACTGAAAACTCCCTGCCCTGACTGAAAACCGCTCCCAGAATTAGATCTTTCATTGCTTCAAGGAAATCAGTACAGAGACTTCGCTCCTAGAAAAAAAATCCACAGACCTCCTTATTCTCAATGGAGATATTCTCACTGACCAAAATTACCATATTTTCATATTCTGGTGAAAACTTTGGAATGTATTCTCATGACATGAGATGCATTTAAACAAAATTTATAGGAACACCTTCGTAACAGTTATAACAATAATTCTCCTCACATAAGCTTCCTTATACAATTTTTTGGATAATTTCCGAGACAATATGAACCAAATAAACTTCACCCTTACATCTTTATTGAATCAATACTTTAATTTCAAGAGTATTGATCTAAATTCGGTGAAATTTACTCATTTCATAGACGATATCCAACCATTGAACAGTTTTGGTCTAAGACGGATGTCGCTTACATCTTTATGACATACGATTACAACGCAGCAAGGGAATATATTCTATTGGGTCAATCGGTGCACCTTATGGGTCTTCCATGTCTCCAATCTTTTTTCCACATATATAACAACTCCAAAACAAAATTGCCTTATACTCTCACGAATAATTGTAAGTTAAATCATCTACAGCTACATAATACCCAGCAAGCCACCGAAGGGTGTGTGGGGGGTGTTAGGTCACCACCCCTAAAATAAAACAAAATCACATGCAAAATCAACACATTTATGCAAACCTACCCACAAAGTGGCATATTTATATGTATATTCTTAAAAAAAAACCCCTTACCACTCACACGCATCCAAATACATATTATATCAACGAACACATGATCCAGATTACATTTATTGTAATTTTAGTCTAACCAGGAATGTAGAATACTTCAATTCATATTAGAAAGCACCGAACAAAAGCACGTGAAGGGCCTAGGTGAATGTACAAGGTGAAAATCCAGAGAACTCCAAATTAAACAAGCAGCATTCGGACCTTACGGTGGTAGGAAAATAGACGGGTTCTCCAGTGCATGGACCTCACTGCTGCCCTTATTCGCATTATAAACAGAAGCCATTTACATCTCACTAACTCCATTAAATACCTGGGTCTTAATATCTCTAACTCCCATCCTAGGAGCAACATGTGAACTCCATATCATCCAAAGTTCACGAGGTGGACCTACGGAGACTGTCCTGCATATATCTTCGCGCCCTATCTGCCAACATAGGCCCTCCTCGTTTTCCCAACCCTCGCCAAAGCGAGTGCCGTTTGTTTGGTAGTAATTTCCCAAGAGAAACGCTGATTGGTTGACCAGAACGTGTGCCTCAGGTACATATTTCGCTTTAGAACTTGTGCGAATATAACACCCTTCTTAATGAGTGCCACTAGGTTTGACATTTCAGTCAAATCATTTACTATATCCTAGGTTACAAGAAACTGTCCGAAAATTTGGCCCAATAGTTCAGCCTCCGAAGCTTATATTAAACCATGAAACAGAGGACCACAGTTCATTCTATGGATATTGCCGGTAGTTACATTACGGTACAACGGGTTTTTATGTCTACTAACCTGAAGTATTCGCCTAAAATCTTGCAAGACATTACGAGGTACCCCATAGTACTTCAAATTTACCCTTATTTTAAAATCTTAATATTTGACTTAAAGCCAAAACATTTTCATCTGCCATTTTTCTCATTCTCCTTGATATTGATATACTTTTTCCTGTTATTCCTAATTTATTTCCTCTTCTCCCTGATTTCTGTTTTTTTATATTTGGATTTTTTTAAAATTATTCAATCATATACATCCAACGTACTCAGACATCCTGCATATTTTTTAAGACGCTTCATCATCCAGTCCTTTTCAATACCTTCAATTCCACGGCTGCCTTCTTGAGATTACTTCAATCTTCTCTCATCCTAAATACTTTTCATGATTTAGTCACCATCTAGCTTATATTTTTCCATACACCTATCTCAAAATTCTTTCGCATACTCGTTCATACGTTTTCATTAAAGGTTAATTGAATTCATATCACTCCTATAACACTCCTCTAATTATTATTAACTGTTTTAGCTATGAGATACCAACTAATCAACTTCGTAAATTAAATTAGCCATTTGCCTTTTCGTATATGATCTTACCACTATGTGAGAAAATAGTACCTAATACTCAATACAAATAGCTCAATATAGAGCTTAATACTAATAAAATTTCATAAATACCTTAATAATTTGCTATCACAAATGGTTGAAGAACTGATGCGCATAAAATATTTTAAAACAAAAAATGCTCGGGTAAGTCTCGTTAGCCATAGATCTGATGTACAAAAACCAATTCGGCCAATCATTTCGGTCAATCTGAAGATATATAACATAGCGATCGTATTTCCAAGTTGACTCAGTTGCAGATGGCACAACACTTAGTCATGTGAACTGGATCCTCCAGCGTATTGTGTGACACACTCATAAAAGTCTCATGAGGAAAAATAGTTATGCACCTATATTCTGGACTTAATTACAGGAACAAACGAAACCCTGATATCCATTTGCCATATCCATCAACGCTGATAACCATTGCCATGTCTGTGAAACCACAGTGACCGATAGAAATCTTGAATAGCGCGGACAGTGTGAGAGACGAAGGGAGGTGATTTGTATCCGGACGGACTAGGGAAAGCAGATGTCCCCATTAATATTCGCGAGATGAAATAACAAATTAATTCCCATGGACCACACGTGCGACAGGTAATTCCGCCGTAACATAAAGTTTGCAGCAACACTGATGATAAACGTCTCCCAGCACGGAGGTGTTGAGTGTCTTTCGTTACTGAGATAGACCACGCCCTATCTTTCCAAAAAAAAAGAGACTAAATTTGAAGAAGGGACGAGGCTTATAAAGAATGGTGGTGAGAAAAGGGGTATGCCATAAACCGAGATTAAGACGATGGGGATTGGTAGGGGAGAAGAATGGGAAGAATCGAGGGAGGATAGGAGTTGATGCAGTAAATCACGATAAGGGAGTCGGCGTGATCATATTTCACACTTATTGGGCATGCAGTGAAGCCCAAAGAATAAGGCAAAGAGAGTAAATCTAGGGAGGAAACGACAGCAAAAGGGGAAATATAAAATGGTGGGCGCAGAAGCGTATTCCAAAATTTCAGATTCAAAGCCGTGTTCGGAGATTGGTTTCCGGGGGCTAAGCCCCCTTTTTTGGGGGTCCTCGATTTTCTTCGTGAATGGTCATAAGGTTTACGAGTAGGCGATAAGATTTTGGGCAATACGTAATACGGTGCCTCAAGATGGAGCAATGTGGAATATATTTTTAAAGATACCGCCCACCGAGTCACACTCAAGTCTGTCTCAATTATGGTAAAGTTTTTACCTCGCACTGCGGAATTAGCGATGCCTAATTTCTATCCGCCATTCTCGTGTCACTATTAATTTTCAACTATCTTGGACTATTTTGAGTTTTTTTTCAGTCAAAAATTGATATTCATGAAAATCGCCATTACTATGACCATTAGGAGAGGCAACTACACACTTTTCTACTAACTCCAAGTAGATTACTATGACTAGTGTCTCTAGCTTAATCACTCTATGGAAACTAAAAATAATAATTTTCAATATATGTTGATTTTTGATGACAAAATGGTATCAACACATTAATCTTGTACTTCTCCAGATTTTTAGCCCACTTTTAAAGTTTCAATTTACTTGATGGAATCCTATGAATTAAAGCCGCAGAGAAACGTGCCCAGCCGCTGTGAAGATCCAAAATATGAATCCACCGTATTAACTACGTTTATGGCTTAAACTTGATATATATTTTCAGAATTAGGAGGAAGGAGATGCTTACAGTTAAGTTGGGTAAGAATGCTACGAAACGATTACTGAAAACTCTGACATGGAGTGTGGCTTTATAAACACTGAAAAATAGAGTAAAGTGGCAGTCATAGTCTTTAAATCAGGAGCATAAGAGTCGACTGGAGGTTTTGAAAATACAGGCACGGAGAAAGATGGAAAAGATAAAATGAATGCAAAGGAAAACTAACGAAGGGTAAGGCAGGATGAGAGAAGAGAGAAAATTGTTGGGATACATCCAAAGAGGCAGGAAGGTTGGATGTAGAGCATTTTGATTGGCGATGGAATTCTGTTGAAGACTCTAATAGAGGGAGGAACGCTAATTAAGCGAGATATTGGGAGAAAAAAATAGACATATTGGACAGAATTAAGGGAGATGGAATTTCGACGGAATAGAAGAAGGGTTTGTAGAAGTGTATGGAGTAAGGTTGTATCTTGTTATGTGATGCTGATAAATGTAGAGATACTCAGTATACGATGGACATACGATGCTCGTATGCTCATCCAAAAACCTTATCTAATAAGTGGCTGCTGAAAAATAAGTGCTGATTTTTCTTGAGAGAAATCAAAACAACATTCATCAACCCGAAGGTTGGTTTGACACATGATGGTAGTATTCACCCAATATCGCCGGCCCCGGTGATGACGGGGTAACGTCCTCGCTTGCAAACCCAGAGGTCAAGGGTTCGATTCCCATCTAGAAGGGTTTCTTCCACCCAGGGTTTGGGTGCTCCTAATTGTCTTCACTGTAATGTGCCAGGGTTTGGTGTAAGAAGGGAGTCTCAATCTCACCCCAATAAAAGTCGCTAAATAAATACTAAGCCCATCGGTTGGTTAAATTCGCACAGCAGGGTAGGGGGGAGAGTTCCTTTTTCTGTGCCACTTATGGTTTTCCTGGAAGATCTAGTAACCAAAAAATCACAGAAATTTGAAGAATCTGAGATTGTCCAGAAGTATCACCCAGAATGAAACCTTACGGTCAATTTTTCACGGTTCTATCCACTGGAATACTAACGGTCTCCGTCTTTAAGAGAATACCGGTAGCATTACATAACTATTAATCGACAAATTTAGTCGCCCGTATTCAGAGGTATTGAAAATTTTTCTCCCAATGGGCAATAATATATCTGGAATCTCCTGTGAAAAGATTTTCCCGATTAAACTCCCTCAACTGAAGAGTAAGAGAATGACGCCATAAGCCTTCAATAAATATTTTCTGGAAAATATGGAGTAAATATTGTTAGTGTAATTTGCCATTGACATAAAAAATATTATAGGAATAATGTCAAAAGAAAGTAAGGAGAGTAAAATGGCACATAATAGGATTTAGGGAGAACCATTCTTAAAAATTTTACCGACAGCTATATGAAAGCTCATTGGCAATGTCCTATTTCTAAAACCAACATATAATCTTGTGGAAACTGGTAAGCAGAAGCTTAGCCATGACCTTATGAAGGAATAAAATGATTTGAATGTGTAGAGAAGTCGCAAATATAGGAGGCAAAAAGGAGAGGGAATTGGAGAGGAAAATTTTACAATTTTTATGGAGAGAGGCCAAATGAAGATGCGACCAAGTAGATAATTAATCATTTGTAACACAAAGTTAATGTTTTTCCCCACCACCAAGTCAATGTTTTCCCCACCACCAAGTCAATGTTTCCCCCATCACCAAGTCAATGTTTTCCCATCTCCGTATGCTGTTTGAAACTCATCGCAATTATAGCGCATGGACGGATTTCCGATCATACATTTATCTCGAATCTTATTTCTGCTTGCATTAATGACCAGAGTTTTAGAATACTTTAACATTTTTCGCAATAAAAGAACGTATTCGAATTTGGACCGTGAATTTGAGGACGTAACAAGGAACCTATAACTATAATCAAGGGAGAATTTCAAGTATACAAATGAGTGGGCGTGAAAACGGATCATTATCCATCGAATCCACCCATTCTTCATCATTATCCACTTTTTCGGCGCAGAGTGAACTGAGTGACGCGGATGGAAATTAACTCCCATGAAAATATTCGAGGCGCGTGGGTTTCCCTCCACTCGATCGAAGCCAGCGATCGCTCAACCGAAGGAAATGTCAAAGCCGTCGCCGTAAAATTAAAGCTCCACCGCGCACTCATCGCGGAGCAATTACGACACGTCTTTTTGCCCTCGGATGGTTTCCGCAGCCAAGTTTTGCGCCACAGGTCTGGGTGGGCGGCTGGAGCGGAGGGGATAAGGAGAAATGCGAGTGAGAGGAGGAAGGAGGGGAAGAAGAAGAAGCGAGGAGGTGAGCGAGTGAGGGAGAGAGCTCGGAAGCCGAAACGGAGAAATTACCTCCTCCCTTATCCTCGCCGCCACCCCTTACCTCACACCCGTCCGCCCCCGTAAGGACTCCTCCTCCACGTCCACCCTTTCAAAACGTTCCTTAAATGGCGGACTCATTGGCCTACACGAAGAGAGAGAAGGGGGGAAGGGCCTTGGGAGCGAAGTCCCTTTCTCGGTCCGACAACCCCGAGCAGGAAAAACACTTATTCCTGAGCACGTCCGCATTAGCACAATGGACGCGTCACGGCAATTTCCTCCGTGCCTCCTCTGTATGATTAAGCTAAACCTTCGGCGCACGGACGGGGAGAGGATGCGTGGGTGGAAGGCGGTGCGCGGGGAACTGGGAAAGTCCTGTGGGAAAGTGATTGATTGGGCCCCACGGGGGCACTTTTCCCTGTCCGAGACGTTTGATGGAGGAAATATAACCGGAAGGAGGAGGAGGATTGGGAAGACCTCCGATCGTCACCTCCGCGGATCCTCCAGAAAAATATCTTCCCCTCATGAATAGGGGATGGGACGTGCCACCGAGCCCATCCCTTTCGAATGCCTCGCTCGTAATTAAGAGCGGGTCCGCTGCCGTCCCGGCCACATCCCCCGCCGCACATGATGCCCCCGGGCTTTGCAGCCCCCAGGAATGTAAATACGAAACGGCCTCTTCCGTTGAAAATCCTTAGACCTAAAACTTAGTGGGCGATTTAAGACTTCAAACGGAGTTCCAGGGGGCGAGTTAAGGTTTCATCGGCGAGGTTTATTTAAAGGCACACTCGCTTAATTTCCCCTTCTCTTTACTTCCCCGTTTCCTTCTTTTCCCTCTATGCATACATTTAAGCCTGTACTCACCCGCCTCCCTCATATCTCTCACTCACTCCCACACAAACGTCCCGGTCCTTTCACTTTCCATTCCACGACCTTTCTCTCTCTCCTTCCCTCTCCATCTTTCCCTTTCGCTTTTACTACCTCTCTTTCTCGCATTCCCCGCCTCCCTTTCACATACCCGCATATACGTATGCAGCACAAATAAATATGTCGAGGGGGTGGGATATTAGGAAATTAATGCCTCCAGAAGTCTCCCCCATCCACTCTCAACAGAAAAATAGGTTATAGAGATACATACGCCTGGGACTTGAAGGTTTGGCTGCCCAGGCACATATAGGATTATTTTCCTGGTAAAATATGTCTGGTTTCTCATAGAGCAGGAGGCCGTTACTACACTGGCGGAGGAGACGGACTCCTGGAAGCCAAGTTAGCGCATTTTCACTGCAAATCGCTGCTGTAGAAAGAGCTTCACAGCCTAGTCTTCCGACGAATTACCCAGATTCGATCATCTGTGAAGAGTGGACCTAAATCGAGCAGGAAATACATTTAATTATTCATTTGTCCGTCGTTTTAATTTCTGTATGGCTGTCTAAAGCGTGAAAATCATAATTGATATACTTGATATTGATGTTACAGACGCCATTGTGAGGGGAGAGAGCGATTTCATAAATTTTCTAATTTAGCACTCGAGAAACTCTCATAGAACCCTCCAGTGTTTGAATGGACGACGAACATTTGAAGTTACGACGCGGAGAAGAAGAAGGAACTCGCATGGGCAACAGTTTCTTTTGAAAAAAACTGCGCGAAGAAAACGACATTGCCAGTCGGCAGTCGAGTCAGCGTGAGTCACGGGAGGACGTGAGAACATCCGAGGAAGAAGAAAGCGTGTGGCAGGAAAAAACACTGCGGCGGACGTGATTTGTTTTTCATTCATTCTTTCGAAATGAGTCTTGCCCATGAGAGAGATCCTTCGAGAAAAGTACAAGCTGAAATCTTTAAAAGCCCTTGTCCCAAGATGGTCGATGACGAGCGAGTCCACGAAGAGGGGCGAATATAACCCTAGTCAAGGCTATTGAACGATATATTACAAAGAGATATGACTGAGATTCCGAGTCAATATCGCTACTTAATTTGCCATTATTATTCATCACGACGACAGTTTGCGATTGTCGTTAAATCAGGTGTTTCATGGTGTGCCGTTGCAAATTGCAATCAGAGCAGAGCGATTAAATGACGTTTTCCGGCCACAAATAATGCTCACGGAATCGATTTACATCGCAATCGGCGTAAATTTACGACATTTTGGCCCGCTGGCATTTGCGACGCCCCAAAATGAGTTACAGGATAGAATTCACCACGCCGAATCGGTAAATCGGCCAATCCCTCTTTTTGCCACCGCTCAACTTAGGCACAAGATTTGACCCCTCGAACGAACTGATCTCGAGCCCCCTGGCGACAGCAGAAACGAGACTCATTGGCATACTGAGGACGGAGGAATCCGAAAAAAAAGCGATGTACGCGACTTAATTGGATGGAAGATCGCAGGTCCAAATCCGAGAGATGCCTATAGGCCCCCTCTGTCTAAACGTTTCTCAATATGTACCATAACTTTAAGGGAAGCCGCAGGTTGTAAAAGAAACTGGTCTCCCTCCCTGTGAGTGTAAATTTCGTAACTGTAACGGTCCAGGTACAAAAGACGTAAACACGAACCGTGACGCACCCCCGTTATCTTCATTAGTCAGAAGCAAAAGGGGGTCGCCTTCATCGGTCTTCGAATTTCACGCTCTTAAACCGATATAACGCGATTCCTGGCGCTACCACGAATCATTGAAACTAGGTTGCAAGATCAGTGATCGCAAAAGATAATCGTGTTATGGATAACGATGACAACGCATGAAAAAATATCATCGCTTTATGTAAGCGCTACCTATACTAGCCAATGAAACCTCAGTCTCCTTTGCAATATTAATATATCTTATCGGTTGTCAACGATAACGAAAATAAAAAAATTAACGTATGATCAGTTACTTAATGACTAAAGTCATAACTGAATTCAACATTTTTTAACGCACCGAATATTTTCTCATCATAAGTTTATTGGAGTATTACGTGGCAACTGGAGTAAAATTTGATAAATGATATATAGTATGATGCTGAGGTTCTTTATTAAGAAGGTATTAGTACAGTCATCAAGTCCAATTAAACGCCATTGCATTTATGAAGTTTTAATTACCTATTTAATTACCAATTGGTTTGCAATAGGAATTTAGTGAAGGGGTCGTTACTATGTAAAATAATGATCACGATGGATCCAGTAATGGAAATATTCTACTAAACCAGCTCTTGGAGGTTGCATTGGGCTCTCAAAGTAATATTACATGGTGGTTTAAAGCACTTTTTTAGGCTATAACCGCATAGAGAATAGGGAAATGCATTCCCGCAGTCACTTTTGCAATCACTTCTTCATTTTCTTCTCTTACGCTGTATCATTTCCCCCCTAAGTAAATCCGTATTAAACGATTCATATTGCTTTATCTGCTTGCATATAGGGTAATAAGCAATCGTTGGTATAAAAATAAGAGAGGTGAAGTTTATTTTCAGCTGATAAAGCAGTAAGGTGCTGTCAACACTGAGTAAGGACAAGAGAGTAATTTTGAATCTAGGTACGCTGTTTATTGTGACTAAAAGAATAATCACATTCTGTCAGCTTTAGCATGTGGTTTACTGCAGCCATCTTCAAGGCCAATTCAGGAATGTTTCTGAATGCTCCAAAACGTCATGTCACGAACATACTGTCGCCTTCGCCTAAAAACTGTGATCAATATGAGGAAGAAAGAAAAAAATTCCGTTTTCCGTCGAATTTATTATTAATATTGCAGTCCTCTACCGGGTTAGGGTCGGTTCATGATTTACCCCGGCACAATACACTGCCGTATTCCGTAGCCCTGACTAACGCGGCACCAAATATCCTTAAGCTGCATTCTACCTACACATACATCTACATAAATACCCTGCGAGCCACGAAAAAGGTGTGTGCAGGTACCTATTACGAGGCTATTTTGATACGTTATTTCATAAAATAATCAACAGATAAATCACATGTTAGTTAACAAATCGTGAGCTTTTTTCCTGTTATCCCATTCGAAGTTAATTTTCTCAAGCCCAACATGAAAAAATTGAATTGAAACATTGAAAAATTGAAAGAAAAAATTAACATCGCGTTTATTTGCGGATTTGCTTTAAAATCAGCAACGGAAATACGTTTCGATTTCATCGTATTTACTGCCAAGATTGTAATGATTAATCCGGGAGTACCAGAGTCGCCATTTAATGATGTGAAGTTATCGAGCGATCAGATTGATGGAACGGATTGTGTGCATTTAAGGTACTGAGAAGGGACGGCGTAATTGAATCCCAAGAAACTTAATGCCATTCTATTAACTTTGTTGATGCTTAGTTGTATGAGCAATTTGTCGCTATTTGGAATCTTGTACGATCAAACGATAATTATAATTAGCTATCAAGTTTTTTGGGCGACAGAATGATCTCGATATTCCCTCAATAATGTCGAAACAGATCAATGAAAAAATTTACAATAATAAACGGAGAGGAATCCGTGTGAAGCCGCCCATGCACAGAAATAAGATCAACACCCACTTCCCAGCTATTTTATTAACATCTAGCCTATACATTATATTTTAAACTTATTTATGATAGCATATAAGACACGACAATTTAACGTCTAAACGGAAAAAAGATAACAATAACCGCTTTTTATTTTCATCTAAATTTGAGGATAACATTTATTTATTCGACCTATTCAATCCATGGTACTCATGATGAATATGAATATTTTCCGATAAAGGCAATTTTTCAGACAGCAATATTTAACCAACTTATTTCATAATGAAGGTGCACCACACAGGCCTCATTTGTTTAGCTTTTACTAGCATAAACATGTGTTTAACTTTTTCAAACAACTCATTTTTCAGCCATTTTTGGTTCAAATGTTATTTGATATTTTACCTGGAAGTGACTAGCCAAGAGAAGGGTTTTGGACTATCTACGACAAATTAAAAATATAACACATCCCTTAATTTCTACACATGAAATAATGTACTGTATAATATTAAAATGCCCAAATTATGCCATTTCCTTACCTAGCTCTAAATTGATTCTACTCCCCATAATTTCGCACAAAATATCTTTACTCTCCCTCAATACGTGGTTACCGCTCCGATGCTAACATTCTTCCTTTTTCCAAATTTAGCAGAATTCCTCTATGCCTCAATATCTCCTCCATTTGATTATTCTTGATTCTTTACATTTTGCTGTCCAATTTCCTTTCTTATCTCAACATATCCACAACTTATTCCTTTGTCTTCCTCTTCATTCAGTTTAATATATCCAATTGTCATCCTATTCCATAATAGACAAATTTATGGGTGATATCACGATGGGATTCATGTCAAATTACATACCGATCTTTTATGAGCATTTACTCTCTACTCTTTATATCAGCCATATTATTTATAAATTCACACACAATTATGGTACGATTTTTCAGTCTATGCTACCGGAGGAGGCATTTTAAACAGAAACACGCATTCGAAGAAAGTATATTTTAAATTTTGAATCTTCCCTCGAGATCACGACTTTAAATGGTAACATTTTCCGGGGTTGAGTCAGCGAAATTTGCTAACCCACATGAACCCATGATGACAACCAAGACACGAAATGCAATATCGCTAGATAAAAAAATAAGCATAGCTTTCGTATTTATTTCCATCTTATATTCGTGAAAGGAATATTTATTTACATATTCACTTTCGACTCCAATTCGAAAGATAATGAGAAGAGCTCGGAAGCCTATACACATTATCAGCTTTTGTCTACCAGTTTAGCGTGAACTTTAACGGCAGATGTCGGATTTCCGGTTTCAGTTAACTGAGAAGTAAGCAAGAATTTCCTTTGTGGGGGTGTGAGATAGAAATAAAGTCCAGGCAGGAGCATTGTAATTTGGACCTGATGGCACCCTTGAAGCGCGACACACCAGGAGCAAATATAATGATGAACGGATTCCATTATTTGGCAAGCAGAAACTATATCATTTAAAAAACGAGCGAGAAATACCCACGAGCATACGAATTGCAAATCAATGATAAATCTATTTTTTAAACAGGACCTTTTAAATATTTATGCTCCGTTGGAAAAGAGGCTCAACAGTAAGACAACGTTTCACTAAAAAATTAAAGAGAAATTAATCGCATATTGTATCATTTTCTTTTAATACGAGTATGGTGTAAGATGGTAAACTGGATTTAGGTAGTGGTCTAATATCTCAACATTGAAATAAATGTTGGTTTTCCGCTTGGCCAACCACGTGAAATGTAACTTACCGTGAGAACAGTGCTGAATTATCGAGGCGCGATAAAATTAAATACTACCCGTATGATAGCAAAATAATATTCTCCTAAGCCCCTCCTATATATTCCACTTGAGGCCAACCAGCGGCTGAGAAGTCCCCCACCTCACCGACCCGGTCACGAGTGCGCCATTACCCGACTACACTCCAGTCACAGCAGAAATTTCGAGCTCCCATATCCGAAACATCACTTGAGTCTTTGGAAACCAATGAGTCTAGAATTGAATTTACGGATCCGCTACCATCATACAGCATTCAAACGAGGACCCAAATTGAGGAGGCAAAATCTCTCACCGTCCTCCGCTAAACCTACGCCCCTACGTAGGGCGACGCTACAATTTTGCCTTTAGTCCCGTCTTTGGGGTACTGCACCCTTTCACTTTGGGACAAAAGGAGACTCTACGGTCTCAATTTCGCCCGCATCGCGCCCCGCCCGTCTGTACGCCGCTGCATTTCCTCACCCCCCTCCACGCGACACCATCTCCCCCTACGACCTCCCTCCGCCCTCCCTCGCTTCGCACGGTCTCTTCAATCGGCCGCTTTGATAGCCCGCCCGCATTGCTCATTGAGGAGCGGCCCACATCGCCTTTCCCGCCTCCTTCTCGCCCATCCCGCCCCTCAACCCCTCAGCAGTAATAAACTTTCCCTAATTAACTTCTCCCTCTTCCCCACCCAGAATTCCACCTCCCATACCCTCTTGTCTCTCTCGCTCCCAAGGATCTCGCGCATCTCCACGCCCTCCCTCCCTGCCTGAAACCACTCGGTATGTCGTGAGAGATTCCTACGACCCCTCGTAGCATGGACACCGCGCACAAAGCGCGGACTGAAAACGGGTTTGGAGTTACAGACAAAAAAGAAAAGGGCACCGATCCTTCGCTTCACAGGGTATGTCACCCGTGGATTTCATCAAATCCCAGGTAACTTCACCAAAAGAAGTGTGGGTGTGTGGGTGTGAGGAAATTCCCTTACCCATAATGTGGCGGAGTTGAGTTTATGTCTTCGACGAGCTCCTGAGATAACGTAATCTGATTACGTGAGGCAGAGGCCGCTGTTATTCTGTTAATAAACGAGCCATAGTTCACTAAGGTTTCGTGTATAATTAGAACTAGTCAATGGATGCAAATTTATCAACCCTATACGATGAAAACTACAATATTATGACCGATGAGTACCGATAATTATTATTGATCAGCAAATGCCTAATTGTGCTATTTAGCATTACTCTAAGAATAACCTGCTCGTCCTTTTTAATTTTACCCCGAGGAAATATGCATATTTTTAATTCTGCATCAAAGGCAATATGGATATAGATTACATTTTCCTAGTTACTTTTTCGGTTGTTTAACATCATGAAAGTTTTTTGCTTTCTTTTGCAAAACAGCTAAGGTGTATTGATAATTTTTCAACGTATCCCCTGAGTCTTGTAATTAAAGGTAGTATAAGCAGTAATACACTTTGGTACCAAGAACGCATGCCATAACCTTTAACCAGATGTATTAATTAATTTCACATCAACCAAAAGTATAACTCACCTCATTTACCGTATAGAGAAATTATTACTTCTTATGCAAAATAAAGATCAAGTTAAAGTCATTGTCATAATTTTCATAATTAGCACTTTATGAAATATTTTGTATCGGAGTATTTAGTTCTCGTTAATCTTTATCCTCCATAACATAGTAATACCACTAACATCAGTGATAAATAGAAGCCACGGATAAACATTGATAAATTTTCCGTTACACAAAAACTGAGTACGTTCAGAGGATAGTTCAAAGACAAAAAAATAAATGCCGCATCGCATTAGTATTCTCGAACAGTCAAACAGAGCGTTATGTAATTTAAATTTACTTTCCATTGTTCAACTAATACGTATAAAGTTATTACCAGGAGGTCAGCATCAGCATCACGAGGTAAAAAAATTCAAAGGATAAATCTATCTGTAAAAAGATATAACGAGAAAGAGTCCAATTTCCTGAAATTGAGTTGCAGAAAAGAAAATATTTCCACCATACAGGACCTGCCGTGAATAAACAACCATCATAAGTCACTTTTATTTGAAATTTCAATGGATTGATTCGCCCAAAAACAACTGACAGTGATCTTTAACATACGCCCATAAAAAAAAGCGGAATACCTATGTGATTTGCTTTTTAAAGACAGTAAGATTACGGTCCACGAAGTTCCCCGTTCGGGATACATAATAGACCGTGTCACTCTTTAAAATGTTTAATAATTACGGCCGTAGCAAGGTGGGGCAGCATTGAATTACTCAGGACCAGATAAGCAAGGGGCCCGAAAATATTTCCCTGTCGTGCAATAATAACTTTCACCATAATTACGCGAATTGAATAAGGGAGCTGACGGATGGCGTTGTATAGGTGGATATTTTGGAGGCAGGCTGGGAAGAAACGAAGGCCCCAACCGTTAAGAGTAGGTAGGCAAGATTGTTTAATGCTTCCGGAATTCTCCACGCCTCCCGCCCTCAGGAAACATTTCCTAAATAACACGGGCGTAAAAGTCAAATGGTGTGTGTGATGTGATAAAGGACGACATGGGAGGGAGGGGCAAAGGGGTCGGGTGGGCGAGGGAGCAGAAGGGAAGAAGAGAAACGGGGAAGGTTACTCTTATTTAGGAGGGAACGGGGAAGGGCACGTAGGAGAGATAAAAGGTGAGAAAATGAGGCGAGGGATAGCTCGAGTTTCATTACGAATGGAGGAAAAGAGCAAAAACGATGGGCAAAGAAATGAACAAAACATATCCCACCGGCCAATTAACGCGAAAAAAATAACGCAACATGCTATTCTCTTTTCAGAACTCAAAAGGACCCCCCATATATAGAACGAAACTAAGAGCTATCACATCGAAAAACAATATGCGGCCGACCCTCTAAATAATTAAAAGCCCGAAAAAAAAGTCGTGATTAATGAATCAATTCACTTATCCAAGAAAAATATTAGATCGCAAAGCAAAAGTAATGTCACAACTGAATAACGTCAAAATATAAATTAAACAAATTATCTTAAACCTTTTACGTGCTCTCTATTTATATTTAATTGTGTGTCCTATTGTGCCGTTCAAATGTCATAATGCTCTTGTGAGTACTTCTACATCACCGATATATTTATGATGCACGTAAATAATTCATTTAGGCATCTGAATATCTTTCAAATAAATTAAAATAATATCTCTGAAATATTTCCGAATGAAAACAACTTCCACCTCACTAGATTATTTTCTTCAATTTACCATTATTTCAATAAAATCCCTAATGTCGGCTCTTTCCTCAAATCTACCTACTTCACAAAACGTTTCCCCTTTTATCATATCTTCCAACATAAAACAACTTTTGTACTTCAACTTTCTCTCTATTCTCCCACCCTACCTTCTCTCGTATTATCTCTTTCTCTTTTTCTCCCACCCTACCTTACACTGAATTATTCTCGATTCTTACAAACGAATGGATACTTCAGTCCACGTTCATTCTCTTTCCCCGCCAAAGAAAAAGTGTCTGAACTACACAATGCTTCTTTCCGAAGTCAAACACCAACCGATCCATTCTTATCGTCACTGCTTACTCTCATCAACAAATGCCTCCTCATCTTGAATGATTGTTTTCAGCAGGTGCTCATTTTCTCCTGACGTCTTTGATGATAGTGCTAATGTCCCATATACGAATATGCATTAGTGTATACTTGGCAATGGAACACTATGCCGGGCAAATAAAGAGATTATTAGAATCTCGTTAGTCTAAGACGCTGAACTCAGCAAATACTATGATATTCTAATGCAGAAAATCATAACTAATATTCTAATAAAATTGAACGACGCTGCTTTCAAAAAATTATCGGCGGAAGTGTAAACATTGTTAGATAGTCTAACAAAAATTTCATTTCCTGAACCTAAGCGTAATTTATTAAAGCTTTGACTAATCAAGAGTGTTTTACGATACTAATCATATTGCTTCATCTAGAGTAAATTGAAAGGCAATGTAGGATGTGAAAATGATGTGATTGGAGGTGAATGAGGAAAAATATGAGGAATCATTGCCTGTGTTTAAATGGTCGTTTCGATGTTCTGCAATTCGTAAACACTGTAACCCTTAATATTTTATTATCGAAGTAATTTATTAATTATTTAGGTAAAAAGTCAGTAAATTTTGATTGTAATGTGTCAAACGATAAAATTCAGTTATATTCCAGTGCTCCAGCCAAAGACAATGTAATCCGCTTATATGCAGCCCAGTGATGAATATCTCAGAAGTTTAATAACGTAAACAGCCCATTTATCCTCGTATATTCAAGCATTTTCAGACCTCGTGTGAACCACAGGAAGTGAATTAGCCTCGGTACTTCCAAGAGTCTTCGAGGTTCTCGTGAACTGTCCAATCAAGCTCACTTACGAATCCCTCTCCCATTTCATAATTTTCCGCCTCGCTATTTGAATTTGCAACTCGGAAGAGCCTGCTTCAAACGAGCATTTAAATAATTGACTTTTACGTTCTCGGACGGCCAAGGCAATTTAGCTCCGCGAACATAATTTTATGAAAACCTAAAACCCCTCAGCACGACATACACGACCGAGTTTCGAATCAAACTTGCGACTTCCAGGTCAGTCGAAGGCAGGGCAGCCGATAGTAAAATCCGGCTCACGGTTAACAATATCCGGGTCAAACAAAGAGTGTGTGTGGAGTACCAAGGTAACCTATTAGTAAAAAAATGCGATTACGTTACGCTTTAGCTAATTACGCTCCCATTTACGAAAAAAAGATGAATATTTCGAAAAATGTTAACGTGATTGGCAAGACATCAGATGTTTTTTTTTCTGTGACACACGTGGACGTGACCAAGAGATTTTCAGTTTCCTCGAGGAATGGAAAGTCACGGAATATTAAATCGCATTCATCACCACTTCACTCGTCGAGTCCGAGGTTTGGGAGCGGAGGAGTGTTAAAGAACCAAAGTACGAAGGGAAGAACGTGAGAATTTCAATTTGCGAGAGTAAGACGGGGATAAAAACGCACCGAATAATGGAGAACCATGAAGGGCGATGGGGTGTGGGTGAAGGGAAGGTTCTGGGGAGGACGCAAGGCGGAGAGGAGACGAGCGGAAAAAGGGGATTGTTGTGGTAGTGCCTGTTTAGAGGCGAAAGCAGCAAAACCCTCGCTCCTCCTCCTCCCTTCTCTTTCTCCTACCCGCTCCCCGTCTCGTAGCTTCCCTAGGCCAACCACTCACACACACCACACACACACACGCACATAGAGGATGCGGACTGTTGGAAATATAAGGAAGCGAGGAGGGGGAGGAAAGAGAAAGAGTGGGAGGGAGGAGGAGAAAGATAGAGCCTGTCCGTCGCCCGTTCTTCCCTCCAGAGTGGGAAAGGCCCATCCATCGCATAAACGTGATTGCGGAACGAAAGAAGGGGGAGACGGATGTGGCGGCGAAGGGGGAGGTGGGGGAGAGAGAATGGGATGGTGGGGTGGGTGGGATCAGAGAGGGGAGGGTGGGAGAGAGATGGGAAGAGGAGAGGAGGGTCATGGGTCGAATCCATTCGGAGGCTGTGTTGCCAAGGAATTACACGAGGGAGAAACAAAAGGCGGCGGGCGAGCGAGGAAGCGCATTAATTTCATAAGAGCGCTCGTCACAAGATGGATTTTCGCTCGCCTCTGTATCTCACAAGAACAGCCAGGCGACCAGAAAAATGCCAGCAGAAGAAAAGAAATTGAGGCGGTTGCGAGGAAGGTGGGGTCGTGGGCGGGTGGGGGGCGGGAAGGAGGGAGGGGTTGGGAGATGGTTTGGGGTGGTGGGGCGGGTGTGGCGGCGGGGCGGGGTCGAGGGCGAGCGGCGAGGGCTCCGTGCTGAAAGGGGTGGCGGTTGATGGGAAAATGGAGGGAGGGTGGGGCAGGAAAGGAATGGAGGGGTGATAAGAGAAGGGCTGTTAATAGGGTGGGCGGGGACGTGGTGTTGGGGGGGGGGAGGGGGTGTGGGAGGGCTGAGAGATGAGAGAGAGAAAAAAGGCATTGAAAAAAGAATGTGTAAAGGGTGGATGGTAGATAACGGAACAAGGGCGGAAATGGGGAGAGAGGAAAATGAGGAAAGTGACAGGCAGGCAAAAGGGGCTCTTTTAATCTGGCGAAATTAAGACCGCCCGAAATACGCAATAATGCTTGACATCCCAACTCGTGCAGCGTGTATCATAAGACAGGAAAGGGATTGATATTTTCCATTTGGCGCTAGAAACGTTTTGAAAAGACACGTAGGACGAAAAATGCCGGGGTCTTTTGTTACCTTTTCATTTTTCATTGAGAAAAATGAGATTTTTATGTATTTCACGTTTTACCTAGGTCTGTGCAAACTAAGTTCTATTGAATTTTCCAACGCGGAATTTTATTGAATAGTACTACAGGTTGAAGGCATCTTATGGATGATATCATTGCTATATAATGCCATTTATGAATTACACGTATATGATCATAAAGCTCCTTAAATGCTACGGTATGCTAGTATTTTACGTAGGTGTGGTAAAGAGAAATGGAAATAATCGGGCACGGGCCGTGCTACAATTTTTCGTACGCTGGGGACATAGGAAGACAACGGAGGGAAGTAACTTATTCTAACTACAGTTACTAACTGCTAAATCGTCGAATGTGTGCCTTTATGCATCAACGACTGCACAAACTATTAAGGCTTCGCGTCGTTCTGACTTCAATCCAATGGCACCGTCCTAACTTCTAGCACAATAGATTCAGTGGTCTCGCTCCTTTACCTGAGTACAGCAGAATCTAGCAAATGGTAATTTACCCAAATGAGCGGTGAAGGTGCATACAACATTGAATTTCAAAAAGCACAGTGTTTCCTTTGCTATTCTAACAACCCTCGTGCTCTAGTAAGCTCTAATTCATTGGTGTTTTTATCATTGGAAACTTATGGGCATTACATCTTACATAATTTGGATGCATTTGGAAACGATAGGGAAACTTCAGTCACCGCGCCACATTATAATTGAGTTAAATCGCTGGTGACATTATGATGAAGCGTAATGAAACCATTGCAATTCTAACCCAAATTCAAGATATAAATCTACGAAAACGAACGATGGATTGATCATGCTCCTAAAAAAATAACTTTTCCTCCTCTAAGATTTTTTTATATTTACGATTCCCAGTATAATTCTCCTAAAGAGGCGGAAAATTAATTTGAGCTGTGAATCAATCAAAAGAACAGTGTGGTAGACGGAAACTATCGGAGAAAATATTAATTAAGAAATTAGATAAAATTCAAACGGCATCCACTAAATTTGTCTAAAACCCATTAAATAGGAAAGTCTTACAGGGGTATTTATCAGAGGTCCAACGATTGGAGCCCCTTCAATCATTAAGTTAGTTAAGCCAAACTTCAGATTTCAGAAAGGTGGAAGGCTACTACATAATTAAAGGCTCCTGACTTAACAACCCCTACTAACGCCTACGTGACTGCTAGCAGGTTATAAGGCAGATGGAGAACAACTAAGAAGGAAAGGCTTGAGGCTTGAACCTAGCAAAGAGTTGCTGAAAATAATGACGGCCTTGAAGGTATTTTGGTTACAAATAGTTCTGACCTAAACTTTTCACTTAATTTTTTGAATTCGGATATGAATCAGCCGTCTCCCAATTTTAGTTTCCATAACATGGCACATATACTTAGAAATTATGACTTAACAATGACACGATGTGAATGGCCACGAAATAACAATGGCGTCATAGCTATAAAACGTGTTTTTGCCTCAAAGGCCAGTGAAGGGTCAAGAGCAAATTTCGTCCCGTTTGAGTCATTAAATTTTCACTGCCTTCCATGAAGCGCTCCAGTCGGTTCATTCACGATACAACTCTCGAACTTTTATGTGTTTACTCCTTATATTTGCATTTTTGGAATCCTTTTCAGTAATAGTAGATACTGAACCCGGTAATTACCCCCATTCATTTATAATTTCCACCACGTTCAATACTTAAACGTCCGCCATGCAAACATTTCACCTTTATTATCTTAAAAAAGCTACACATGTGTGAATGGAACTCACATATTTAAATTTTAAATTTATCTCCATAGATGCAACTTAAATGTGTAGGGTGCGCATTCAAATAAAAAAGCAATGCCATTTTTAAACCAGCGTCCAGAAATATCACTCTCTATCTCTCCGTGTCTCTCTCCTTAATCTCAAACATCACCCGAAGGATTAAAAAAGTTGTTTTCCAATGGCAAGGTAATTTGGTAATTCATTTTATGTTTTAAAAATATACTAATTCAACAAATATCTCTCCATTGCTTCGTTTTTTCCGGCCGAAACCCTTTCTCATTTCATCGTCTATGAGGCTTACTATATTGGAGACAAGATACTCATATTCTACTCATTTCGTCCACACATCTTCGTTTAGTACTCTACACATGAAAAAGAGAATATACTCTCAGTACATGACAGAGCATTAGCATTTTGTGACGCTAGAGCTTGACTTTATAAGCAATAAAGTCATGAAAAGTCATAAAAAGTCAAAAATCCAAAAAAAGCAACAAGAAATAATTTAAAAGAATAAGTTCATCACTTTTCCAAGACATTTTTACCTGTATACTAGTTGCTTCTCACCAAATCAACATATGGGTGCTTAACTTCTCACTCTCAACTTCAATACCATCAAAATAAATCCAACCCATTATTCGCAGTCTCATCTCGTTTGAAATAGAGTACCTGAAACATTTTTTTGCATTCTGCCAAATTACTGAAAAGGTTTTCTAAAACTAAACCCCAGGATTTCATTTCTATTGCCTACATGGTTTGGAAATCTCTCCGTCTAGCTTTCAGTAAAACACGCGGCAGCGGACAAAGGCGTACGATATCGCAGATCGCACACCGTTCGTGATACGTTAAGAGGCAAGAAAGGAAGAGGAGATAAAAAGATGACAAGAACAGCAGGGACGGCTACTTCCCAACGAAAAATCGAAACGAAGAGAGAGATAACCAGTGAGGGAGGAGTGGACCAAATAGTGGGGAAGCTCGAAGAAATAGGAGGTGGAGAGTTACGGGTTAAGAGGTGGAGATGAGGCTGTTTTTGGTCCAAGCGGGAGGGAGTGAGTGGGCGCAGAGGAGGAAGGAAGAGGCCAGGTTGAAGGGAGGACGGTGAGTGAGTGAGTGAGTGGGTGAGAGGAAATGAAAGTCGAGGGAGAGAGAGAGAGACAGGGAAGAGATTAAGGAAGAGAGAGGTAGAGAGGAGAGAGGGGAGAGGCGAAGAGGTTGGGAGGATTTGGCGAACGGGATAAAGTGAGGGGAAGGGAGAGAGAAAGAGGGTTCATGTGGAGGGGGAAGGATGGGGATTGGCCGGGGGTGGAAGGGTGGGAGCAGGAGGGAAGAACGAGGGGGAAGAAGGGGGCAGGAGGGGGATGCGGCGTCGTGTCGGCAAATCGCGGAGGAAGGGGATGGACGGGACGGGGTGGGTCGAGAGGAGAAGGGTTGAGATGAGTGGGCTGATGAGGAACGAGGCCGTGGGTGTGTGGGGAACGGAAACCTGGAGGAATGGGAGTTGGAACCGAGGGAGGGACGGGGGTGGTGGTGAGGAGGGAGGGAAGGTGTGGCACGAGGAGCGGGGAGTGCTCGGGAGACAGGAGAAAGGATGGATTGTTTGCTATGTGATGGAGAGGGTGTGAGCGCCGGAGAGCTCGGAAAGGTGTGGGCCCGTGGTGTTGGTGTGCAGCCCCCGAAGTGTGGAAGAAGGGGGTTTCTGGGGCGTCGGGAGAAAGGAGCGAGGGAAAAGATGATATAGAATGTGGTCTGCGCCCTTTTTTATGTATTTATAAAAAAATAATGGCGCAGTCTCGTTCTTCATAGCTTTGCTTTTCCAAAAGAATGTTTGAGTACACGTTTCTACATCTGCGTTTCTTTTGCAATCCTACTGAAATCATTGCTAAAAGCTTAAGCCGGCAGATTACAAACATTTATAATTACGGCAATGTTAGTCCCCGTGGTTGCTCATTTGGGGCCATTCCTTTTCTTACGACAATTAGACCGTTATAAAAATGTTAATATTTTGCTTACGACTACTAAAAAGATGGTTAAATGTACACGGAATTAGAATAATTCTTTCCGCTGACTATTTCTTTTGTTCTGGTTGCTAAAAGACTTAAAATAAATTCGCAATAAAGCGTACCTGAATTTAAAAGGTAAAATAGCTATGAACCAGGGTAAAAAGTAAGGTTTTTCATTTATTTTTAAAAACTCTCTTGTCGTCTTCTGTGGCACTTAAAGGTATTTTATTCGGTTAGCAGATGTTGAGACCATTTATCTAACTCAAACATATCCACCATAATATCCCGTTAAATATCAGCTACACAAAGAGTCGAAACGTCTCTAATAGTAATTGGATTTTGATGTAATCCAAAGGCTGGACCAATTTTTCATCATGAATAACATTCTAGAAATACCATCATACGGGAAAAAATTATCACCAAAAGGAATTTTAACATTTGTGCTCAAGGTTAGACGACCAAATCCGTATCAACGGATTGGTTTATTTTAAGAGTGCTGAAGAAAGGGTTATCTAACACCATGCACAAATCTTCTACTCGTATACTCATTGTCCAAGATGCATCCACACGACAGTGAAAAATTTAAAAAGTGCAGTGCATTTTATTCAATCTTCAAAGCACAAATTGTTGTTGATGAAGTATTCCGGAGAGAGCAATAAAAGGGTAAATTCCATTTCGTGGAATTCTTTTCCTGAGTGATCAATAGCAAGATCGTAGTGGTAGGTCTATTCTTCCCTGTTGGTCCAAAATTAAAGTAAATTAGGAACAAATTCATCAATGGTATGTATGCCGCAACGGAGTCACGGAGGTAATTAGTTCCTCGGAGATCATTAAGGCAAGTTTTTCTCGTGGCAACGTGGTATGCTATCAGTTCTATTCCAAAGAAAAATATCTGAAATGTAAAAGAGGCATATCCTAAGTAGGTGCACAGTAATTAATGTCTTCATCCGCCTCCGTAATTAACCTCGAATTTTAAAATATCTCGTATCCGTGTTTCCCATGGCTTTTCATTACACCATAGGCTTAGAGCTTTCGATTTGATGTTCTAACTTTTGGTCGAGACAGATACTCAAGAGCCAAAATATAATCATGCCTAAACTTGCTGTCGACCTATTTCATTTCTGCGGCCATAAAAATCGGTACCCATTTCCGGGTAATTGAAGAAGAGGACAGCAGTTCAGAATGGCTAGTCTAGTCGGCAGTGACTAGATTCGGAAATGAACTTTAGTAATATGGAATTGTTCAATAAAATCGAATCTTTTTCGCACAATTTTTCGAACACATTCTGGTAAATCACATAAAATAAATGTCGCATAAAATTAATATAAAATATAACCGATTCATGAATTTGTAGCCAAAATAACAATATACTCAGAACTGGAAAAATACAACTTGATGGTCTGGTAAAAAACAAAAATAATATTTGTATTACCAAATAATGTTTGTTGATATAATTGCTTTTTAATATGAGCAATTGGATGCATAAATAATATTGATTAAAAACGTTATTCCGATGTTCAGTGATGATCCAGGACAAAAATTGCGTAAATTGAGAGAGATATTACATCGAGAAAATATTTTATCAGATAAATAAACTGTTATTACAATTTATACATGCATGCATGTATGTGTGTGTATACATATACACGTATAATCTGTATTTCGGACCAAAGATTGGCTTACAGAACCCCTCTGTTCTTCTCTATTCAGTGTTGATTCCCTCACCCCATGTTAACTTTTCCATGTCACATGTATCTTAATTTGTTCTATTTACTTGTCTCTTGGTATTCCCCGCAAAATCTTCCCTATAACTTTCTATTATGACCTCTAGCTAGTCCATCCACAACCTGTGTCCAGCTCATCTAGTTTTACTTTTCCATGCACTTCTCCACATGGCCTTTCCCTCTTCTGCTCTTCCACATATACGTAATTCCTCATTTCTCACTTTTTCTGTCCATCTTCAGCATCCTTCTCCAGCACCAATATAAATAATTAAAACAAAATAAATACATTTATTTATTATATGTATTTACTTGGTGTGTGTATTTATTATTAATAATATATATGTTTATGTATCATTATATATACGTGTATTTTTTATATGTGTATATATTATATATATATGTGTGTATGTGTGTGTGTATTTTATAATTATATATACACATATACATATATAATTATATGTATACACACACTCTGAGTCTAACCTGAAGAAGGCCGAAAGCTCAAACAATCTATATTGTGAGTGTCCTTTAATACTATAATATATTAGTACGATTAGCTCGTATGTTATCTATTTTATTTTGTGTTTTATTGTGGCGTATAAATGTTATATTGCTCTTATTAGTGCTTCCACATCATATAAATATAAAGGCACACTCACACACATATTTGTTTCTTTTTCATAATCCACGAAAATATTCTCTTTCACAAGATTGGTTCTATTACCCTTTTCATTGCGGGGAGAAATTATTATCCACATCCAACATTCCTCCATAATTATAGCAAAGTAACCCTGAGATCCCAAAAGCAGCGCAAACTCGATGCCAAGTTTAGTCAGAGCTAATCAGTGCAGATTCAAGAGGCCCTTTAGGTATTTGCATCTGTTTTTCCTCCAGAGATTACTACCATATCAGTTAAATCCCGACGAAGGAAACGGAAAGGGGTCACATTCCACGTATACCGAGGGAGTGGAAGTGGAGCCTTCAGGCCAATTTGGCGGCCTGGGGAGTTTAGATGTGATTTATAATGGCATTTTCCGCCAGATTAGGGATTGATTTTGATTGATGCCCCATGAAAAGGAAGGATATGGCAAATTCCATGAAGTTTAAACTTTGGATACATTTCAAAAGGCTTAACTTTTCTCGGGCATTTATTTTAATTCGAGCAGGTGTCCGACTTGAAGAAAGTAGAAAATAAAGAGAGTAATTTTTATTCTGTTTCCCACGCTTGGTTAGTAATTTTCATTAAATTCCCACGCGTTGGCACGCGTTACTTCCTCAGCTTAGGCCTATATTTCAAGGAGCGGGGCAGGAACACAAAGCTGGGAAATCAACCGGTCTACACCTGAAATATTACAACAACACGGACGTCGTCGCCATGTTAATTACCGCTCACTGCTGTACCCTTATCCACCCACCCACTTCCACTCCCAACCTTAAAAAAATAAAGAGGATCCCCTCTCCACCCTTCTCCTCCCGCTCTCCTCCCTTCCTCGAAATCCGACCCCCTCCGCTCGCAATCCTCCTCTTCAATCCCTTCTAACCTCATCCTCTCCCACCTCTCAACCCTCCGCCATTCCACCTTCACACTCATCCATCCTCGTGGAGCTTTCCATCCCCCCCCCCGCACCCCTTCTGCCATGCCCCACCTTTTCCTCACGTCGAGTGGGTCATCCCTCCCGCTCGGAAAACGCCTCAATCTCCCCCTTGGTCCTCTCACATTCCGCATCTTCCTCCCCCCTCCCTATGTCTCCCTCCGTACCTTACAAATCTTCATGGCGGCCTCTCCCACTTCATCAAGACCTCTCCACATTGCCCTCTACTTCCTTCACCTCTACTGCTGAGTCCTACTCCTCTCCCTACTCCACTCATTCTCATTATACACTACACCACTGTAGCCTTCGCTCTCCCTCGGGCACACACCCGGGGGAGGAGGGAAATGAATGTACGGCCACTGTCCTCGCCGCTTTCAATTCGCTAAAGGGTTGGAGCTCGATTCTCCGGAGAGACCAGCGGGGAGGAAGAGAGAGAGAGCCAGTCATCCTTCCTAGAAACAATCCCATCCCCGGGAACTTTCACCCCTCGACAGGCACAGACGGGGAGAGGAGACGAATCCACCGCGGCGGTAGATGCACCTCCCTCCCCTCCCCCTTCCCTCCTCTTGTTTCACCGTCGCGTACCGTGAGAGCATAATAGGCGGCACCGAAGAGCCCATCGCGAACTAATGGAACGCGCATGGCGATGAAATTTCCGAATCGGAACGGGCAATTCTAAACGTGAGGTTGGGAGGAGCGACCAAGGTGACGTTCGAAGATATCACTACAGAGGAGGAGGTCGATTTTGAGGAGCACAAACAGACTCCTGGATTTGGAGGGGCAATTCGTCACCGTAGAACGAAGGGAATACAAACACAAAGCTTTTTCTCTGCAATGTAATTCTGTACGTAATAATCCAAAACTCTTTTCTGTGTCTTTGAATTTTCGGTTCCCCTTCAAACTAACTAATCTACTGACTCACATTCGGTATTAACTCAAAAAGGCTGAAGACATTAGGATTTATAATTTTTTTCCACTAGCTTCAAACACTTACAGTGTCCATTCAGTGTTGACTGTATCTTATATTTTTGTAAATAAAATATGACTCTAGGCAATATGAATTTTCGAAACGGCTGCATAATACTTTCATACAGTTTTTTAATTCATGCACTTAAAAATGCAAAGCCGTTTCAAAAGGAAAAGAAAACATGCATGATAAATAGGAATATTTCCTCGCGAAAGCGAAAGATAAACCACCAATACCCCTTGCAAAGGAATAATTATCCCATGGACCATTAAGGACCCAAATGTGAAGTTGCTCATTACCTCTCATCCAAGTGGCATATTTATCCGCGAGGAAAAATATTTGCTCACGTAACAGGCTTCTTCGCGATGTTATACTTATATAAATAACAGGTTCGACTCTTGAGAAAATATAATGTAACTTTAGACATGTTGGAGAGAGATACGAGTATATATGTGACCATAAAACTTTGATTAAAACAATCAAACAAAGAAACACAAAGAAAGGATACTCAAATATTTAGTTTTGAGGTTTCGACGGCACGGCCGTCATTGAAAGATTCTGTTGATGGTCGAAACGTCAAACCTAAATATGTTAGTATCCTTTCTCTGTGTTACTGTGTTTACATGTTTTAATAAAAGATTTCAACACACTTGTGTCTACGCTGAAGGGCGAGACTTTTCGAAATTATATAATTATATGTATGCACACACGCATTCAAACACGGAAATCCGCAATATGGCGAACAAATATCCATTCATTTGGAAATAGATATAAGGAAAAGGGATAGGAACACATATAAAGGACGAACACAGGAGAGATGGGAAAGGCGGAATCGAGCAGGTCACAAGTGCAAAAATATTTCCTTGACCGGGATTTAAACACCGGATCTTTCGATTTGCCAAGACGATGCTCTCGAGGAAATATAATTTACATTGCAATCTGAGGGGGATTTATGCAACCAAGTGCCTCAATTATTTGGCCAGAAGATGGCGGTAGGGAGCTGTTTCATCCACTAATGGAGAAATAAACGACATCAGAAGAAAGTATAGTAGGAAAGCAATCGCACAACGTCATAAATGATAGGAACAGTGAGTTTCGTGGTACGCATAGGGCACCTTCAACTTCATCCAAGCTATGTAATTTTTCGGATGCCAGATCTTCCTGGGAAATCATAACCGGCACAGGGAAAGGTACTCCCCCCACTAACCTCATTTGTGAATTTCACACGCCGTCGGGCTTAGTACTGGGTGAACTCTACTATCACCTACCAAGCCGACCTTCGGATTGATTACGGTGTTTATGGTTTATACGTATATATACACCCGTCCACGGAATAATTGGAACTTTTCATATTGCGCCTGCAGATGACGTGGATTTCACAACTATCCACCAATAATGATGAAGAGCAAACCTCGCCCGTACTCTACGGATTACTCTTCATCAAATTCACATCCTCTCCTGGGGTATTTTATGCTTCCCGAAACTCCCACAGGTGCTAATGACCTGAATTGCTGGAGTGCCACCCAGCATTGCAATTCCACATATCGCTCTGGCCTGATCTCCCACTTCTCCGTTTGCCCTCCCACCGTCCCTCCCTTCTCACGCCAACCCCTCTTACCACTACCTCTGGTAGCCGGACCCACCCTTTACTGAAAACCGCAGCCGCCGCCCTTCCCCTGTATTGAGTACGTAGAAGGAGGATTTAGGGCTATGGCTTAAATCCTTACACTCCTTCTCATTGTACCTGTCTCTCTACCAAGCCCATCGGTAGGTTTTGAATGCGATCAATGTGGTTTCATACCAAGGAATTTCTTTGAGGAATTAATAATAAACTAACTGGAATAATACGGACTCGCGGTTCTTGAATAACAAATAATTGGGAATTGCAAAACCTAAATTATGAATACCGATACACATTTCAAATATTTACTAAAACATTTATAAAAATACAAGCATCATACCCATAGGTAAGAAAGATACGTGTATTTGATACTCAATCGCGAGTGGCAAAGAGCACAGGATAACATTTATTATTCTCTAAGGCTGTGAAAATGGTCGAAGCCAACGACGACGTTATACTAGCAATAAAACAAATACATGAAAATATATTGGTCAACGTTCACACATTCCATCAGATCATGTTTGCCCTGCAAAAATTCTGGAATCTAAAATCAATTGATTAACTTTTCTCAACGGAAACCCAGGCAACGTGCTTGGCTATACAATGTGAAATGAGCCATCAAAGTACATTTTGCCCCGTTGATGAGCATGGAGTAATTTGACGAATATTCAAAATATAACTAGGGAGGTCACGAATATTAATGAAATTCATAATGTGATGGGTTCTTAAGGTGTCAACAAAATAAACACGAAGTATTCACACATATACTCTAAGTTTTAAATTTAATCTTTTGTCAAGAGTGTAATGATGTAGTATTAAATTGCATAAAACATATTTCAGCAGTTTTCATCAAAAAAATTTGCAATGGTAGTAGAATACATTACAGGGCGTTAATCTATAAAAGTCCCAGAACTGAAAGCATTTTACTTAAAATCTCCTTTCCCATTGGCTTGGCAAAAATTAACTTCAAATTTTAAAATAAATATGAATTATATGGCTTTGATATCCAATGAAATATGCATACTCTTCACTCATTAACTAATGGCATTGTTAGTATGCAAAGTAGTGGAATTCTATCTGAAAACTAACATGAAAATAGCTTGACTAACACTTGATTTCATTCAAATGAAGTCATTTAATGCTAAGGTGCTCACTTATGCACCATTTCATTTTAATTATCCTGCTCAATGAGGGACCAGTCATAGACAGGACAGAGATGTAAACTTGATGTAAACTCAAATTAAATTTCTTGAAAAAAAATATGATTCTGGTTATTTTTATTTTTGGCCTGGCTTAATGTGAGACATGCAAATCAAAATATATACGCTATTTCCAACCGTTGCAATTTTCTTCTTTCCTGAAAACCCGGGATACCTTGATAACACAGGCCAACAGTGGTTTTGGTGCCGGAGCTTTTAATGCTGATTTAAAGAACAATTGGGGTGCTGAATCCAATTATGACACTAGTTTTTTCCTATCAGCTATAGTTTTCAGGATATATATATGTTGTTACTTACGTAAAAAATCTTCTGCATGATGATATGGGAATATTATATTAATAATTATCTCATTGGCCTCCAATATAGAAATATACATAAAACTTATTGACAGTTTATTGAAAATAAAAGGAACACCGCAGAGTGGTTATAAATTAGTATACTAATAGATTTATTTAACTTTGAAAATTATTTTCCGGAATATATAAAATATTAAAACAGCTAATCGTAAGATGTGCCATATCTAAAAAAGTAGAGCTGTTAAATAAAAACGGATTTCATATTTGGATTCAGCTCTACAAATATAGTTAAAATCATCACAAAGATTCCCGGCACTAAAAAAAAATTTTTTTTGTAGGCCTGTGTAATTAATTTTATTGGCCTAAATATGCACAAATTGTAGGTCTATAGTCTCTCAAGAAGAGACCAAAAGTCTTACCAGATGAAAGGATATTAATGAAAATTAAACAACCTACTGTTCTGATTTTTAACGAAGATCATCTCAGCAATCTCTCATAATATTTGAGATCAAGTCATGATCGTTGTTAATGACAAAAATTTGCTCGCTTTAGTTTCATTAATTGTTGAATCGAATAAAGTTTCTTTGAGTCACATAAAAGTTTTAAAAAATTAAAGCTGATACTATTCGTTCAACCCTTTTAACCATTTATTAAAACGGCTCGATTGAATAAGTGGTATATTATTAAGCAACACTAACCCACGTTGCTCCCTCACATGAGTCGCTGCCCTGAGATGTCGTCTAATGCTCATTACAATCGAAATAGTGCGTATGAAGTGATGTTTGAAGGGGAGAACTAATCTTCATAAATTTCATTGGCTTTTACAAATTAATTAAATATATTACTCGCGTTACATTTACCTTATTTTTTCAGATAATTAGATAAGCCGATTTATAACTTTAAATGTACGGAATCTCAAGAAACATCGCAGACTGACGTCATATAATTGGCAATCACAGCATTAATGAAATGAATGTACCTATTCACATTCTAGTTAGATACTCTGTTATTTATTATTTCTCGCGAACATCAGCTAAAGAGACGCTTCAACTGCCTAATGATGAATTTCTACGAAATTTAAGTGATGTTAGGCCAATATGGTAACAGTGAAAATGCAAATTGGCTACACTATATTTGAGAATATTTTGAGGTGGGATAGATTACTGAAAACTACAGAGAAAAGTAATGTGAGCCGACCTAATACATCCAGAGAACCAAAGTGAGAGCCATGAAACGCTTAATGGAAGACACTAAAGCGAAGAAATATGAACACATGAAGAGATTAGGAGACTGGTTGGAGGAGCATAGCAGAATTGCATCAAACCAATCCCAGGATTGAAGCAAATTGATGATGATCGTTTCTTGCCAATGTTGGCGTTAGGAGTACACGCCTAAGTTAGGGACGTTAAGCTGTTTGCCAATGTGACTTAACCACTGAAGATATTTCCACCGTGGTCAGGGCTAACTAGCGTTCCCATTACGTACTTTCACGAGAGTAACAGGATACACGAGTAAGAACCCAGTGGTGCGAACAAAGCATTAAGGCGGCCTATCCATAGAGGAGTATCTTTGCATAGAAAAGAGACCAGTGACGCGGAAATTCGATTCGTACTCTAGCTGCGATCACTCCGGTCCTACACGCCACCGTTCAGCCCTTTATCACGGAGTGCATTCCCATCTACCATTCCGTTCATCTCCCCGCGCCATTCACCTCACCCACACCCCCACTTCGGCCAATCCCCCTTTAACACTCAAATCCCTCGCAAACCCCCCCCCCCCAGCCGACACTTTCTCCCATCGCATCAATCCCGTCTCCCATGCCCCATCCTACGACCCACGCGACGATATCACCTCTCCCACATCCTTCATCTTCTGCCATTTTTCAACTCTTTTCAAGGGCGTTCAGTCGCTCACACTTAGTTCTCAATTTCGCCGCACGATTTCGAAGTGGCGCATCCCTCTCCACCGAACCAAGCGTGAAGGGAGTGAGGGGTGGTTGCGAATAAAACGCTCGTCGGCGCCCGTGAAGTATGCACGGTTCCTTTTGACAGGTCGGATTAATTCGGCGTTTCGAAGCATTGATCTCCGCGGGGTTTTGAGCACTTAAGTTGATTACAGCGTGATTTTTAGACTCCTTTCGACGCTTTCTCTCGTCGGTATTAGCTAACAAGCGGCCCACTGGCAAGCTTGACTCCGTCAATCAACCATATTATCGGCCTGGATGGCGAAGGGAGCTTAGGATAAAGGTGAGCCCGGACAGTGTCATACTGATAGAGCTCCACAGGACAGTCAGTGAAACGTTAATCATCCCATTTCTCGTTTTCAAAATCAATGAAAAAATTCAAAATGTATGCATGCCTATCAATTTTTTCTCCATTTTCCCCTCTTTTTTAACGTTCTTCTATGAAACGCGAACATGACTGGAAACCAAAACGTTAATTTCATTCCTTCTTCCTGTTCTTAGTCGACTTCAAGGGCCTCGGGAAGGGGATTCTGAGAGACAAAAAACCGCCAAAAAAAGGAATAATGTTTTTCCGCAAGCTTGGAAAATTCACTGAATAATTACCAGAAAACTTTCCGATAATTATCAGGAAAAAATAAGGAGATGAATTGCTTTCTAGAAATTTTTTTCTAGAACGGATCATCTGATTAATAGCCTCGGATATCTTAAGCAATTAGTTCTGACGACTTTTTGTTGGAAATTACCGAATTACCATAATCGAGGAATGAATTCGTGCGTAAGCATTTGTAAAAATCCTTCGTAATTCCTCAATACTCTTAAAAGTCCCAGCAATAAAAATAAATGGCCAAATATTTTCAACAAAAATATTACTGTACTGAATCATCCCACACTTCCACTTCAAAGTTTTGAGGTTTGATCGTTTGTACTTCCATAACGTTAACTACTCTCAGGGATAACTAATTTTCACCTTGGAGCAGGAATTCTTAACGATGGCAATCCATCAAAAATATTATCATTCATTGAAAAAGCAATTGCCACTTCCTCCATCTTGTGAGTTCCATGTGCAATGAGGAAAATGGATCTAATCCTCATTCTAAAATAGCAGAAACTTGATAAACATTTGGGATTGAGCATAAGGAAGAATTATTCGACGTTCTATTCCTCATGAGATAAAACTAAAGCTCCCATCGCCGGCAAGATGAGGGGGGTATTCTGGTACCCGAAACATAAAAAGAGGGTGGATAAACATCTGAGTAAAGATTCGAGCAAGTTTGTGAAAGCATAAGATGGTGAAAGGCATTTTCATTGACAATTTGGCCTCCAATAAGGGTCTCTCAAAATCCGAGCCTGAAATGATAGTCAAAGAATACGAATAACTTGTGACATTTTTTTTTCAAAAATACAACCTCGTTATCATAATGGAAATCTGAAAAGAAAATGAACGTTTTACGCATTAAAAAAAGCACACTGAAAGAAGGGTCTCTTAAAAAAATGGCAACCAGAATAAAATTACAACTGGGAAAACGATGTCAAAACTTACAGAGAAGGAGAAACAAGAGAAATGAACTTTCACGGGCATTTAAAACATTTCTGAGGTTGACGAAGACGATCATTAGGAGGTATCACTGTACCTGTATCAATTTACTGTATCAGTGTACACTGTAACCTTCTCAATATACATGCTAGTTGGTCTGGTCACATGGTCTGTGATGATAGGCGAAGCAAAAATATCTTTGGCTATCCTGACTGACAAATTAACTACACATTTCTTGGATTTATTACTAGAGCAAATTGCAACTCCAAAATGTTTGCTCACCCACATCATTTTCAATGTAATTATACGCTGGGAAAACTTGACGTATTCAACAACAATGCCGAGAGCAAGTAGGGTCCAGGGCACTTCAAAGATGCACCATCCGCCCTTTGCCCTTAAAGTTGCTCAGCCATGATGTATACTGTCGCCAAGTTCCCACGAGTGGGTCACGGGGCCTTTAGACTTCCACATCTTAACTTCGTGGACCAAGCCCGCATGTTGACAAAGATTTCTTTCCGGACCCACCCAAGTACATACACCCTGAGAGTTACTGACTAGTTTCAAACGGCCAGAAAAATTCTGCACGGAAATGCGCGGGCTGGAGTTCCTCAAATCGGAGGGTTAAAGTTCCAACGCTTTGTCCAAAGTTTGCTTTTGGTTAGTAGGAAAAGAAAATGAATGGCGCGCAAACAAAACCTGCTATACGAAGATGCGACGCTTCTTGGCATGAAGTTAACAGTTAAAAAATAAAATTTCCTCCGTTGTTTTCAAAATAACACCACCAAGAAGTGGACTATGGCACTGCAAGGGTATCTTAGCTCAACGATAAAGGCAGTATATTTTGGTTCATAATTTTTTTTTCCTAAACAGTCAACGAGTAGGTTCGATTTTCAAAGTTGGATGACACGCAACATTCTCGCAAATACATATTAGTAAGGTCAAACTTTTCTACCTATTGTTCATCTTTTAATATCAAGTCTGTTTTTACATGAAAGTATTTTCATAAATACTTAAGAAGCCCACGACCATATTTCCAAGATTAAATTCCGAAGAACAATTTTCAAGATTAAAATTAAAATCACGCAATTCAACATATTAGCGAGTTATGTCATACTTTACAATGGGGCGAGTTGTGGTATAAAGAAACTTAATCATCACTTATGCGGAAAATATCCCTGAGTAAAGATCCGATTCCAAATATGAGATTAATTTTTTTCAGCTGTAGTTACAACGTCTATGTAAAAAGTTTTAGTAGGCATGCTTAAATATACTCGTACAATAGACTCATAAAGTCCTTTTCAGTTGTAGTCACATATTAATCATCATCAATACTAGTCGCCGTAGATAAGATTGATTTGATGAGATTCTATGGTGCCGCCCTTAAGGTCTCCTTGCATTCACCCAAGGACCAAATGTTCACAGACATAGCACACTTAGTGAGCACAGAGGTCGGTAACTTGATGGATGTCCGCGTTCAAAACCCGTCAAGTCCTTTGAGCTTTAAAAAAGTCCACATGCGGAGATTTTCCGGACTACAGAGCTTTGTGGGACACCGCAGGTGGCTCAGGGGAAGGAATTGCCCCACCTCCAACGCGAATGTGTGAATTTCACTCACCATAGAGCTTGTTGTTCGTTCGAGGTGAGCTCCGCACTCGCCCATCAAAATCAACCCTTGGGTTTATTACCGTGGCGATGAATTCCTCACCATCATGTGTTTGTTTCATGTTTCACCTTTGGCATCTGCCTTTTTTATTAGTTCCGTTAACGTTAACTTGTTGTTTTCAGCAAGCTGTTATGCTCAAAGTGTGTCCAATACCAATTTCCAAAAACCATCCACCTTATCAGCATTTTTCATCGATCTATTTTTTCCCCATTCTTCCAAGAGGCCACTCGATCAAACCATTCGATCTTCATAATCTCCTTCCGGGTCACAATTCCGTTTCTTCTGACATTCCTTTCTCTGCTGCCGCCAAAGTCTCACATAAGTACAACTAAAAGATAAATATACTCTATTTCAATGTGGCTCGGTAAAATGTTGTCTTAATCCTAGACCTAGTCTGTGGTGCTCTAATATTATTCTTTATACAGGGAGCCTTTTGGGTTTGTGCTTTGGTGATAATTTTACGAATCTTGAATATTCCATTGCTGGTTATCTCTGTTCCAAAATAACAAAACTATTCCTCCTCTTCTAACTTTTGATGGCCCCGTTTTATATCTATGTTATGTTTTATATCCTCCTTTCACTCTGCCGCAGACCATAAACCTTCGCCAAAATTAAGAAGATTTAAACCAGACTTTTGGGTTCCATTTTCCTGTCTCAGAATTGGGCATTAGGGTTCGAGGTTATGACTGCGAATGCCTATCTACCTATTGAGTTTATTTTTAATAAATGTCTCTCCCATATGGTCCTCCTGTCCTCTTTTAATATAAAACCATGTAAATTCCGACAAAATGCGGAGGAAACCAGGAAAAATGTATCGTTAAACCTTCCCTACCTACAATAGCGCAGCAGCATATAATATAAAAAAGGATCTTGATGTAAAATCTCTGAATTGGAAAATAGCTTCCTTCGGAAGGTGATGCAAGTATTTGTATTTGCTCATCTTATTTGGAAGCGCGCAAGCCTCTACTGCTCCATTAATTACATTCACTAAATGAATTAATAGATGTTGACTCCTGTAAACTTTAATTTCTAGCATGCTGATCCACTCGCGATACGAAGAATGTAATTTCGGAAAAGACCACGGTAGCCGACAAGCAGTGAGGTACCGAAACTACCAGCTAAACGTTTTAACCGAGGCTACAAGAAGTAATTATTAAATGTATTGAAACGTAACTCTTTCGAGTTGTGTAATTCACTCTCTCGCCTATCCAAAATAAAACCGTTCTCCTCCCAGCCCCACTTCTCGTGTGCCATAATGGACTCGAAGTTGTTATTCGTTCTGTTTTGTTCAACTTCCAACCGGAAATATAGAGTCCATAATTTACTGCTCGGCCAGCATGACATTTGACTCAAAAATTATTGCCCTTTTTTTCAGCACAGCATCACATTCGCATTTTTTCCACAGCTTCCCCCTCGCCCATTTAAGCCCCTTCCCGAATACTGACCCCACCCCCACCACCCTTGGGACTCTTCCCCGAAAAAAGTCGATTCGCCTCTTCTCTACTTCCCCCCCCTCTCCTTTCCTCTGCCGCCCCCTCCACCCTCATCCGACTTCCCGCCCCCCTGGGTGGCGCCCGAAAAAAAGAGGCCCGCCGATTCACATATTAACCCGTTTTTCTGCAGAGGGTGCTGAAATTCCCCCCAATCGACGAGTAACAGTAATAAAAAAATACCAATTAAAGGGAAAACTAAGATAAAATAAGCGTGGCTTCTAGGATGAATGAGTCGGGAGGAGAAAAGGAAAGCTTTTGAGGATGAAAAATACGCGCCCGCCGTCTGCTGCCACGATCACAAAAAGGAATTCAGGGTAGAGACGATAAAAATACCCTCCCTCGTCCCCACTCCCTCCCGCGTCTCCCACCCCCGCTTGCCAGGAGTCAAGGCGTCAATGGGATGAAAGGTCGAGGAGCGAAGGGTCGGTTTCAAAGAGTGTGGTAAAGGGTATGGAGCAAGATGGATCGGGGGAGTAAGGAGGAGGGCGGCGAGGGAGAACCCTAAAGGGAGAGAGAGGATGGCTTCGTGAGGTCTAAAACGGGGTGGCAGCAGCCAAAAAGAACGGGAGGGGGGCGAAATTTGGACCGCTTTGACATGTGAAGGGACGGATCGGGACCAGAAGGCGTTTGCCCCGCAACGATAAATTTTGTTGAATAGCTAGGAGGGTCCGCTAACAAATTTGCCGGCTCAGATTAAAATCTTTTGAATTCTCTTTACTTGATGACTCAAGTCTTGGATTTTTTTATAGCCGTGGCCTCGGATAAAACTCTTGTTCGATTACAGTTCGCTATAAAGGCACTTTATTACTCCCTTCCCCCGGCCGTCGCCCGAGCCCCTCGGTTAAAACACGGTGCTGGCCCGCGCACCAACTGCCGTATTCGGCTAATCGGATCGACTTGGTTCAAATCTCTTCGGGAATAGCCTTAAAGCCACGAGTCGGATTAATCTATCAAAATATCTAATGTCAGCGGAGTCACGCGATGAAATAAGACAGCGATCTGAAATAGCATAAACAAAAAAATATATAACATGTATTCTATTGTCAACGGAGACAAGGGGAAGATGAATTCCCTGAGAAAACAGAATACTAAAATAATGCCATGGGTATTGGAGCTGGAGCGAAATAATAAGCACATTACGAACAGAAACGGCAATCACTACTCTCGCAAGAAAATACAAAGTAATTTTTAATAAAATCAATAAATTTTCAAATCGGAAACTTTACACCTTTCTTTATTGAAAATCGCCTGATAGTAGATAAATTGTTAAAGTATAGGTAATAGTACAAAGATTAATAATTCGCTTTTTTCGCAAAATTCATACCTGAATTCATACTTCACCATATCCTACCAATTTGGTCTCACAGAACCTCATATTTAACGGAATTCGTGAAATTTTAACGTTAATTTAAACGGAGATTCTAATAACTGAGGCGGATTTTACTTCCCACATTACGGTGACCAAATACGACACATTGCTTTCCAAATTCCCCCGAATGAAGTGCCAACGACACAAATGGTATCCTAGAAATAGACAGAAAGAAATTGCGAGGGCAAGAAAGGAGAAAGGCGGAGGGATGGTTGGGCGTAAAGGGAAGAAATATTGACAAAGCGAGAGGATAATGGCAGAGGAATATAGGACAATATCCTCAGCTCACGGAAAGGTGCCTTGATCGCGAGAATTATGGATGAAGGAGGAAAACGCAGCAATGACATGAAACTGGAACCTCAATCATTACCGACGTTTCGGGAATCTGGCGCAGGTGGGGGCGGCGTAGGACGTGGGGGCGGCTTTAGCGTCAGAGTAAAGGGATATTGACAAATGGTCTAAGACCACACTTTCACGTCGATTTTCTTCACGCCTCGCCGTATTTGGCTCCAAGTATTATTTCTGAGGAGGAAATAACCAGATACATTCTCATTTCCATGAAGATTGCATAAGAATTTCAAGGCAGTGAAATTGCAAACCTATGTAAACTGAATCACCAGAGAATACAAAACCTGATATAAGTAGTGGAAAATGAGGTAATGTACAAACTTTCTGAGTAACAACACCAATCCTGATTAATTTACGACCCAGTTATAGTGTGCAGTTGATGGTAATCAAAATCCATAAAATTATTCGGGCCTGAACTCTATCCCCTCCAGCAATTGAGGTCAATTTGCAGAGTTATATCAACCAAAGTCAAAACGCTACTGACCGACAACGATGCCAAAGACAAATTTAGAATCCATGACGTTCCCGAGAATCCGTTAATCAAAAAGCAGCTAATGCAGGTTACCTCGAGTTATCATCTGACATATTATTAATAACCAGGCTCTTTTCAATAATTTCTGATGTTGCAATCCTCTTTCAAAATCCTAATACAGATTCAAACTGGCATTTTCGCAGTGTCCATTTTGGTTTCCTGGGAAATATTCCATCAACAATTAGATGATTTTATAAACTTCTCAATGAGTCACAATACATTGATACTATTTTTATTAGCATATACGTTTTTAAAAAAATGAATAATCAGTAAAAACTTAACTTTCTCCAATAATTATAAATCTAATCATGAACATTAACAAGGAGATCAAATGGCTACAGTCGATGAAACGAAGATTAGAATCAATGCTCATTTCTATTGCGTGACTTTCCGTAGGGCGATATTTCTTGTGGCGAATGAACTTGTCTCAGCATCTTCTCATGTAATGAATGCTTCCTCCCCCCATAAATCTTTGAGAAGGTCCTATTTTGCATTGGCTAATACTTTGAGTAAACATCACGACACCTAAGCTATGGACCTGTGAACGGGGTTTTAAATTAACTCAATGTCAGTTATCTAATTCTATACATCCACATGATATGTAATGTAATATAAAACAAGAGAGAATTTCCGGATTATTATTGTTATATTATGGATTCATTTTTGCTAGAAGTAACGGACTGATAGTGCTAGCCACCGCCAGAGCTCTACGGTGGACGCTGTCACTGATCACGAAAAAGTTATCGGAAGGACTTTGAAAGAGAAGCTGAGATGAGATACGTAAAAAAACAAATCGAAATTATGATCATTTTTTGCTTTAGAGGCCCGATATCCGTGACGGTAAAAATCTGAATATTCCTTTGTCTCAGGCCACTCTGGAAAATGATGACGGTAATACTCATTAGCCATTTACTAGGAGCACGATTATTTTGTTTTTGAACGCAGGCGGACGCTACATTTATTCTTCATATATCTCTGTATATGAAATTTAAACTATCATTCCCGAAGGGAATAAATGACAGAGATAAGCTAGTGAGCTTCAAAAAAGGAAAAGATGGAGTGAGCAAAAGTCGAGCGACACCATCGTAAAATAAAACTCGGGCAAAAAGCGACGGGAGATTGCAGAAAAGAGATGAAACATAAAAACAGGCGTTCTTTAGGCTCTTCCCCGTAAAATCGAGAATGTATAACTGTAATAAGTGGGCTATAAAATTCCAAATTATACGATTAAAATATAGAGTAGCATCAACTTAATGGCCCATATTACCTGGTACATCCGGGTCCTGAGATGAAATAATTGCGCAAAGAAAATTCATTCCGGCGAAATGCCTACAAAATATACGACAATCTTGACAAGTGACTTCACAGATCGCCACCTTATCAGATACTCAGGTCAAAAGGTCGGCATTTATACGTCTTCAAATAATATTAGCTTGTTCTGTAATAATGTGAATTGCTTGGATGTGCACATTCTGATTTTATCTGTACACGAATGGGTTGGAGAAGCACGGCATTGATAAATATGAAAAACGAGGTTGCAATCTCGTGTAATATATCTACTAAATAGCCCTACAAAGGAATGAGTGCTTTTACCAATGATCTAAAAAGCTGCTTCCATTCAGCTGCACACGAGCAAGTTGTAAAAAAAATTCATGCATGCTAATAACATTTAAATTCAAGCGTTCCTTATCAGCTTTCTATGCAAAACGTAGAGATTAACTCGTAAATGGGCAGCAGCTATTACAAGAAAGAAGATAGGACTAATCATGTGAAAAGTAGGAAAATGGTGTAAAGGTAACTAAGTCATGCGAAAAAAATTAAGAAAATACTGCGGATACGACTAAAAACTGCTGTTCCTCAAAACATTACTTGGCAAAAGGGTGTGGATTTTTTTGGACCACATGGAAGATGTACCTTTGAATTAGACTACAGCCAGGCTTTGCTAATGCAAAACCTTTCAGTAGCCCAATAAAAAAATCTAAGTTTTCATCGGACAATAAATCACTGAGTGGACAACCCTTTATATCTATCTACCTGTGGCTCTATCGAATCTAATTTATGCCATTTATTTCGACCCTAATTATCCCGTCCTCAATATTCTTGAAACCATTCGTAATCATATATTTAACTCAACAATCTAATATTACCCTTTCGGTATCCAAAAAAAAATCTTTAAAGAACGCTCATTTTATTTAATTCCCCATTATAAGACTCAAATATTCATCCCGTTAAAGCTGAACTACACTTCTGAGTTGGAATTCGACCTATGTAAAGGGGTCTACGAGATTATTCTACGAAAAGGATGGGGAGTAACGAGTTAAATATTTCAATTAAATCACTTCATCAAAATTTCCCAGTGGCTTCAACAAATAATCGTAGATATTTGGAAAACGTTTCGACCTTCGCCACAAATGATTTATACAGTAGAGTATGATAAAATTGCGGAAAACCAATGAAGGGGGAAGAGTAAGTGCTTCATTTCATACTTCCAGTGTTAAATTTGACGTCACAAAGGAGCTGATCGAGAAGAAAAAAATTGGGATAATTGGTTAACTCGGAGTGAATTATATCTCTCCGACTTTTTTTCAATTTTAAACACAGTCAAAAGGGAAAGTTCATACAGGAAATATTTTTCATGCAAATCTTTAAAAAAACATATGTGATTTTGTTCCGCTGCGTGCTCAAAATGGGGGGCCGTTTCCTTTAAACCCAGAGCTTTCTTGGTATCTACCAACAAATATTACGTCCAGGTACCTGAGTTTTGAGTGACAATAATTTCTAAATCCTATTAGTTTTTATGATTAAGATGAGTGCGAAGTTATATGAGTGAAAATCTATGATAAATATACGAATGAACGTCAATGCCGTTTGGCCCCATAATGCAGTATTCTCAAAAAGTGACCAAGAGTCGAGACGTTTCCGCTTAATCCGAACATTCAATCTGTAAATGCACATTATTATTAGGTAATCTACCGGTTAAGGTAGGTTTTTGGGTGGACACAACTATCAAATAAACATTTTGTGACTCCCCACCTAGCAAACTAATCTATATCAGGCCCCTCTTCATCTCGGTGTACTTCTTTCCTCCCTTCATCCCGTCCAACATCCCTATCCTGTTCCTACCCTTACCTCGCTTGCCCAACATTCTCCCCTCTATTACCCTCTTCAACATTCCACTACCGCTCAATACGCCTTTCATCCATTTTTCCTGCCTCCCTAGGATTTCTCTCAACAAACCCCTCTCCTCACCCACCATTTCCAGTACTTCCTCATTTGTTTTCCTTTCGGTCCATTTCACCTTCTCCATTCTTCTCCACACCCACATTTCAAAAGCCTCCAATCTACGTCTATCCTCCTGCTTCAGCGACCACGTTTCCGCGCCGTACATAGCTACGCTCCATATCAGAGTTTTTACGAGTCTTGTCTTAACATCCCTACTCAACGTCCCCGTCATCAACTCCCTCCTCCTTGAGAAAGCCTCCTTGCCTAGCGCAATTCTTCTCCTTACGTCCCTACCACTTTGACCGTGTTGGTCCAAAACACTCCCGAGATATGTAAACTGTTCTACCTGCTCTATTTTTTCCCCGCCTATTTTAATATTTAGCTTAGCCTTTTTCTTTCTGGAAAATCGCATAACCTTTGTTTTATTAATATTTATTCTCATCCCATATTTATCGCACTGAACCTCCAATTCACTCAACAATGCTTGCAACCACTTGGCTGACTGAGCAACTAATGCTTGGTCATCAGCAAACCTAACCGATTTTACCAATCCCCCTCCAACTTTCATTCCTACCTCCAGTTCTTCCCATGCCTCTTTAATCATTTCCTCTACATATACGTTGAACAGTACCGGTGACAATGGGCAACCCTGCCTTACACGTAAATGCACACACACACATTAAATATTCACATTTGTATCCTAAATGGTATGTTAGGTGTTAGCACATTCAGTCAGTTGAGAGAAAAAGAATGAAGCACATTTCAAACTCAGTACATATAAGGGGTGGGTTGTGGTAGTCCAGGGGGTAGAGCGTTGGACTACTGACCGGAGGGTCCCGGATTCGATTCCCGGGCAAGGCACTCCGGGCACCTGCAGCTCCACCCAAGCTAGTTGATTTTTCGGGTACCAGATCTTCCTGGGAAACCATAACCGGCACAGGGAAAGGAACTGGCCCCCCTACCCTGATGTGTGAATATTCACACGTCGTCGGGCTTAGTACATGGTGGTGAGCTCTACCATCACCTACTAAACCGACCTTCGGGTTGATTACTGTATTTATGGATTTTACACATAAGGACTGATGAAAACTCAATCCCTTCTTATTAAGGTTTAGCCATTGCATATTCAAATTTCGGACTGAGGAGATACAACAAAGGGAAACAAAACAAATGATAAAAGTAATAAACATAAGGGATATTATCTGAGAAAATATTGATGCTAATTATCGCCGGCATAAAAGAATGCTAAAGAAACTACAAGTTATCTTTCTTAAATGAAAAAAAACATTGTAAAGAACCGAATATACCATAAATAACGCATTAAAATGTATTTGGCTTTTGAGTGAATAATTTATGGCTCATGATAATTCTTCAAAACAATGGTGCATTTTTTTGTCCAGTGAGTGACCGAAAAAGTTACTTGACAGCTGACACTTTCAGTCTCCAGAAACTACTACAATTTCATCCGTAGGGACACCCTCTTCGGCGAGCTTTATTCCCAAACCCCTATTTTTTCCCCTCAAAAATAACATTGGAAAGTGTTTTCAGATAACTTTAAAATAAACTACGACAGATATCAAACAGAAACTTTTATAGCTGGAACAAGGGCGTTATTGGAGTGTACATCTTCGGGATCATCCATTTTGAAGTCTGATTTCGAGGTAGCACATCAATGGAAGATGCAATAAAACGAAAAATTATCCGTCCGAATCCGTCCGAAAGTAAGTTTGACCGCAGTCATCAATCGGAAGATTGATTTGATAGGTGATGGTATATAGTAATAATCACAACAGCGAGTGAAATTCGCACTGTCACAGTCAGATATAGTACGCGCAAAATCACACAGCTTGAATGAAGACAACAAGAGGATTCCCTCGGGTTAGCAACCCAGTGCACTACCCACTGGAATACCACGTCTCCAAGGAAGGTCTAGGGATAAGCCAAAAAAAATATTGCATTAACTAAAAAATTAAAAACTGTGATGAAAAATGGAATGCACAAAATTAAATTGATATGTAAAATGGTTTACTAACATTTATCTCATGTGCGACATTAAAGTTACCATTGAACTGTATCACATCCAGCCTATGGTTTTTCTCGGATCATATGTGTTCTGGGCAGCAAACTGAATATAAAATTTTTATGGAAAACAATTACGTGCATATTCATTAATGGCTTAAAATTACATTAAAGACCCACCTATATTATCTTTTTAGAGATTTTGCGCATGTAATGGCTTTATTGACCAAAATCGGAATAACCTTCAAATGCAAGATCACCCGCAAGAGAATTTGTTTAAGATATTACGGTACCATCCTTAATAACTAATTAAATTTTGTAAATCAGACTATTATTTTTGATTTTATTCAATCAAACCTTTATTAATAACGATTGTACAACACTTCTTCCAAATCCGATTACTTTCAAAAACAAGCTCATAAGGTGAATAGTAAATGTAAATTATAATAATACACTCAATGTTGAAAAGAAAGTACGTACATGTACCTGCCCTGGTCCTACAAAACCTTTAATAACATATTATACGATATACATACATTCGGAGTTGAGAGTTTGCGAATGCTTGCAAAAAAATCTAGTGGCTGATTCCGTGTACCTATAGAAACTGGTTTCTACTAACATGAATATCACCTAATCTTCTACTAACCTCACTTCTGTAACATTTTCGTTACCTCATTATATTCATTCCTTCTCTAGGGGTTACTGTAATCGCTCTTCTTATTCCATTACATTACACTTGGACTGCTCTCTGTTTTTAGAGAGTAGGGTTACCAATTAGGGTGAATTTCTAGTGGACTGGACTTTCAGAGAAAGTCGCCTACAGGCCGAATTATAATGTCTGATGTTGGTATTCCACCCAATGGGCAGATGGCTGCTCCTAGGGCTTACTCGCTAAACGAACTCGTACAACTAGTGTTCTTTATCGAGAGTTGGCTCTCATATTCAGTTCCTCCGTGGCGAGGGAAACAAAATTTTTCATGAAAATAAAAAGCAGCCCCTGGCAAAGAGGCCAGCAACCGTTTCTGTGTGCCTTGTCGGACTGTAAAGTTCTAAAGAATTAGCGGGCCACATGGTCCTGTAATTAGGCCGCCACGGTGACGAATGAATCGCTCTACAGTAAAAACCAAAGCGCCATAGACCAGCGCAAGGGTGTCGGATCAAAACCGTTTTATTTTAGCATTCGGTGGAGACCCTGATAGGGTTCTAATTTTTTTTCCAATTTCATCGTAATTTTTTCCCATTATTTCTGAGCAAAATATGGACTTCCATATCGTACTCATTCATTTGATACCTAATTAAACCAAGTTTGGCGAATTTTAAAATACTTTCCGCTTTAAATAAAAATTTTTAAATTTCCACAATTTTTCGTGCTAATTACATTGCTTTTCCTCAGGAGAGGATTTAAAGTTGACAGTTTAATCGAAAACAGGAAAATGGAAAAACAAGGAATAAAGAAAACTACTAAGTTCTTGGCGAAGTTTTAAAGGATAAAAAAACACTGACATCCTAAAAAAGGAGAAACGAAGACATAAGTACGTTGGTCAATCACGCAGACGCCTTTGATTACAGATGTGTAGTTTATTCGGCTTAAAAGTGTGCCATGTAATTTTACTTAATTTTTTTTAACTTTACGGATTATTTCAATCCCCATCACCCTGCAGCACCAAACGTATTGATAACAAAATCCACGCCAAAATAAAGTCGTATATTTTATTTACTCAAAAGGCAAGTACTGCATTGAATTAAAACCTCTACGGCGTGGGAAATTTCTGATTTGGTTAAAATTTATAGCCTTCTTTCGACGCATATTCATAAATCCATCTCGGCATGCATTCTCAAATGCGCACACACAAAAATGGAAAACCCCTGCCGTAAATCAAGTAGCTGAATTTCCTAGAAACTTTTTCAGCTTAAAAAACGACCACATGGTACCAACTGCAACAAAAGCCACCCCGAGTAAATGTTTATATTCCCCACGTAACAGGAAAATAAAGATATAAACAAAATCTTTAACTATTTTGGAGAAATTAGGAGTTATTATTCAATACGTTATATCTGTATATTCTAACGGGATTGTAGAGTAATTAGGCATAGCCATGAGTTACCGCTCCTTTTCCTCGAATGGACCAGATAAATTGTGAAGCTTGTAAAAATTTCAATATTTACATGTATCTAACCATCACAAAAACAAGTGAAATAAGACGAATTTACATAAGCACAGCATCTCAAAATGATGCAGTAAAGTGCAGTTTTATCGGTGTTAGGAGACAAAGCATAGAAAGGGAGAAAGAGAAATAAAATAATGCGATTATCCAATGTAACAAATCACACATTCCTTCTGTCTGTGCAGTGCTTGAGATTTTTTCGAGAGAAATACGATTCGGGAATTTGTCCGGTCTCTTTTATTTTCGTTTTATATTTAGTTTTTCCTTTTATCTGAAATGCCGATATACTGAGGGACTTAGAATATACCCGTGCTCATTAAACTAACGCAAATAATATCTTTTCAACCTAGAATCAAATCCTTCCAAATCTAATATATTATCTAAAGTGAGTTTTGGGTACTTTATTAGGTTTGATTGCTTGATAGCCTTTAATGGACCTCTTTTACTGGCCGAAAAATTGATCCACATAAACAAGCCATTATATGTGGCATTCGTGGAGTTGGAGAAGGCCTTCGACAATGTCGAATAGAACAAAATGTTCAAGATACTAGAAGTGCTTGGAATGAACTACAACGAAAGAAGAATAATCCATCACCTCTACAAGAATCAGATAACAACCATGCAAATGGAAAACGGAAGGAAAATAGAAGCCAAAATAAACAAAGGAGTTCGACAAGGATGCAACCTCTCGCCAGCACTATTCGTCGTCTATCTAGAAGAGGTAATAAAAGAAGCACAAAAATTGGGCATCAAAGGAGTCAAGATGAATGGCGAAGAAATGAACATGCTGAGGTTCGCAGACGACGTCGCAGTAGTAGCAGAGACGCGAGAGGACCTGCAAGCAAACCTGAATACTATGGAACAAGTGCTTCGGGAATATAATATGAGCATCAACAAGAAGAAAACGAAAATCCTTGCGTGTGGAAGAGAGAAGCTGAATGCACATATCACAATTGGAGGAGTGAAACTAGAGCAAGTGGAATCCTTCATCTTCTTGGGCAGCAGTATAACTTGGGATGGAAGAAGCTCGACCGACATCAGGCGAAGAATATTCCAAGCATTGAGAAGAGGCCACTACTATGTTCAAAGAACATGAGATTGCAAACAAGGAAGCAGTTCGTTAAAACGTTCGTGTGGAGCATGACACTCTACGAATCGGAGACAAGGAATGTGGGACAGGTGGACCAACGAAAAATAGAAGCATTTTAAACATGGTGCTGGAGGAGAATATTGAAGATTAAATGGGCAAACAATGTGAGGAAAGATGAAATATATAGCATAGCAGAAGAGAATAAGAAAATATGGAGAGCTCTACGGCAAAGAAGAACCAGATGGATTGGACATACCTTGAAGCACAATGCATTAGTTAGAAACATAATACAGGAAACATTGTAGAAGGAAACATTGAGGGAAAGATCCCCCGAAGAAGGCCAAGAGACATGTGCATAAGGCAAATTACGAAAGGTGTAATGCAGGGAACCTATAAGAGGGTGACTGAATAAACACTAAATAGGGAAGAATCGAGAACTGCAGTACACCAATGTTATGATTGAAATACTGATGATAATTAGACCTCTTTTCTCTCTTTTCTGTCGATTCTTCGAAAAAATATCTTCTGAGTCATTAACTAAATAACACATTCACAGCCATTTTGGCTTAATCTCTAAAAAAATGGAAATAGCTTATCACTAATATTACTTTTTTTGGAGTACCCAGACTCCCCTATATTTTTCTCCATCATTTGCTGGCACTTTCCACGTTTTCAGCTCAACGCGTTACAAGTGTACTTACATGTATATGCCTCTCCAAGACATAATCGCATATCAAGAATCAATATTCAAAACTTAGTTCCGAGGAGTACACGGCATCCGATTATTTTACCTTTTCAGCAATTGAAAATATTTCCCTAACTGGATAAAGCTGGGTACCGTGTTTTTCCACTGATCGGCTTTATTTCCCGGCTGAATTTCCTCACAACAACCACCTCATATTTTCCGGGAATACTCCCCCACTTTCAGGTCGCTTTGGAGAGAATTACTCTGACAACGAAAGGCTGAATTTACGTTTAAAAATTTTATACCACCGCACATACTTGTGTACAAATGGAATCTCCAATTCGAACTAAGCACAACGAATATGCTATGAAAGTAGTAATCACCGATAAAAATTTTTAGTATACTGTGATTATTTCGTTATGCTATGGTCAATCTAAAGGAATTCAATTGCTTTCTAACTGCCCAGTTACTAGGTAATCACACAAAAAAAGATATTTCAGTCTGACCAATAGATATCTCTTCAGAGCCTGAGTTAATGTTCGACCAAACTTGATCATATAGTTTTCCTACGAATAAAATAAAAATATTTAAGTTAATATTCTGACTTGAAGGAATTTTCATGGGTAAAATATCCTGAATGCTAAGTTCAAATTTCTTTTAAGTGACCTCCTAGTGTATCTGAATATATTTTGATCCTGCACTCGTCTAACTGATGTATTTCCGATGGATACTCACTCTTCTGCGATTAGGCTGATTATTTTGAGGAATTGATTAATTTAAAAATGGATTGAATTCCAATTTTCGTAGGATTAACTCCATTGTGACCGGAAAACACTTCGCGTATTGATTTTCTACCGATTGACCAAAAAAGACGATTACTAAACCAGCCGATGTTGAAGTTCTGACTACAATGTACCACATCGCTAATCTGCCAGGAAAGAGCGTAACCAGAGAACTGTCTAATTGCTACATCAATAGAATTCTGATACCTAAGATCATTCATCTTCAGTATGCTGAGGAACTAGAAGAAAAGAAGGGTGAGAATAACGAAGTAAGGGAAAGGGGCTGGGGTTTCAGAAAATATGCAGATTCTCCAAAAATATAACTACTCATATTCTAAGTGAACATACACGCATGTTGTTTAAGGACAACGGGTCTTTTCATTTTAAACGAAATAAGGAAGAGCATTGAATTCTCAAAAAAAGTAGCACGAAGGTTCTACTTTGTCTTTCGAATAAAGCATTGACACAACATTCTCAGCCCACCATAATACGAGTATATCGTAATGCTATACCGTAGACTACATGCGATGTTTATTTGCGATTTGCGAGCGAGGTGAACAATTACATACAATTAGGGTAATAAACGTCCACATATAAGAAATTATTGATCTTTTCCCGCAGAAAAAGGGTAAATAATTATAAAATTTGATGTTTATAGACATTTTTACATCTTAAAAAATTGCTTATTGCGGAAGATTGACACCTTACATATTGCAAAAGTGCTTGAGTATCACGTAAAAACGGAAATATATTTTTTTTATTCCACCTTTATATCCACTGCTGACACAACGGAGCAACACTGGATGAAAGTTCAACGGTACGTAAACACAAATTATGCTTAAACAATCACTTTTAAATAGAACTCGGAAGCAAACGCTGGACTTACATCCCAACAAACAAACCATACGCCATTTTATAGCTTTAACGCTACTTCCTCACAATCCCTAATCAACGTCACTGTAATCGCCTCCCTCCTCATGAAAGCTCCTTTGAAAAATGAAAGTCTTGTTATATCCCTACTACAACGGCCATTTTGAAAGAAAACACTTCCGAGATAAGTGAACTGTTCCGCCTACTCTCGTTCATGAAATCCTATTTTCATATTTACCTCTCCGTTTTCCCGAAAGCCATATGCCCTTCCTTTTACTTGGAAATATTATTTAAGCTCGACCATCTCCAAACCAAATGATTTTATGAATACCAAACAGGCTATCATTCCTATCCCCAATTCTCCTCGTTCACCAATGCCTCCCCATTTACACACATATATATAAACGTTAAAAGCACGGGTGATAATGAATACCACTGCTATACTCCCCTTCCTAATACCACCCAGTCAGACTACCCACCAGCACCTGATCAATCTGGCCCAGGTATCCCGTGTACATTGCGGATAAGCCTCCTATCCCACCAATCTACTCCTATTTTAAGCAATAGATTCAATAATTCTGCTCAATTCACTTATCAAACGCCTTCTTGAAGTCTCTAAAAACAATGGCATCCTTGTTGTATTCTTTTCTTTTCCTTATTAATGACCTCATTACTTCTATGGTACCACACGTGCCTCTCCCCTTTCTGAAGCCAAGCTGATCATCTCCCAAATTCGCCTTTTTTCACTCTCCTATCCATCCTCTTATTAATGAGCCTGAGTACCACATAAACTGCGGGCAAAATCAAGCTTATTGTCCTATAATCTTCACATATGGCTGTTTTTCTAGGAATCTGTTCTTCTTTTATTCCTTAAAATAGGAACTAACACTGTTCTGACGAAATTTTCCGCCCAAATTTCTTCCTAATAAATGTCACGAATTAGTCCATTAAAAGCCAGACTTTCCAAGTTTTTCCAGACCCTTCCAGACCCTTTCCAGGTTCTGTGAAAATTTTATATCATACCTTTTCTGACTTCAACTTCCTTAATGCCCTTTCTATTTCGCCGTCAAGTATTCCTGGGCCTCAGCTATCCTCATCAACGTCATGTTTTCCATTTCTGTCCAAGATTACTGCTCTACTATCCTTACCGTATAGACCACTCTGAATTCTTTCTACCTCCGTTGAATCTTTTCTAGATCAATTAATAATCTTCCTGATGCACCTTCAATAGTTTGCATGGATGTTCCCTTCCCATTTCCAGGCAAAGTTTCATTTCTTTACAGCAGACCAATTTCAACTTTCGTCTGTAAACTGTTCATGTACTTTTACTGCGTCTACAACCACGTGTCCTTCACCCACAATTTCAGTATCCAACCTCAGTTAATTGTTCAACTCTTTGTACTTTCTTCTACCAATCTCTGAGTTTATATTTTTTTGTTTTCTTCTTTGATCTATATTCATAATCATCTCATTTGTTATCAATACTTTCCTTCTCCTTTTCCTATTTGCTGTTCTTATAGCTTCGTTTGGCGCTTTTTATTTCCCTTTTTTTCATCTGCATTCCCTTTTTCTTTGTAGTACCCAGACTCCCCTATATTTTTCTCCATCATTTGCTGATACTCCTTTCTTTGTTTTTTTCTCGGTTAATTTTAACCCCCAACTCCTCAACCTTATTATATGTTTTATCCTCTTCAATATTACGTTGCACCTCATTAGTGCTATTTTATGGTATCAATCCTTTCCCGGGATACTGTGCGAATTAATCACGCTGCTCCTAACCATAACAGTCTATTAGTGTTATCTTTCTTAATCCTCAGCCATTTTCCATGTATACCTAAGCCTATTTTGATATTAAAACCAATGTTCATCATTCCAAGAAACTACGAGGGATGCTGCAGCAGTAATTTTTAACGGAGTGATCCGCTGATATGCATTACAATGCAAGAATTTTAGAGCGTAAAAATCATTCGCCTTGACTGGGATTCGAACCCGGATCCCTCGATTTTCGTTTCAAAATTTCGGAGTGTGACAGGAGACCTCGATAGCTTAACTGGCTAAAGAAGTCGCCCGGAAATCAAGGAATCTGGGTTCGAATTCCGGTCAAGGCGAAAGATTTTTACACTCTGAAATTGTTGCAATGTAATATTCATCATAATTTAGTCTTCGGGAGAACTCTAAAACTTTCTCCCCATGGTAATTCCTTATTCCTAAACAGTGGTCCCTAGCCATTCTCCCTTCGCCTACCGTCAAGTGTGAATCCACCGTGTTTTCGTCCATGAGCACTAGCAACTATTCCTCTAGTTGATCAAATATTCAGTCAATTTTTAATTTCAGTCAACTCTTTATGATTTCTTGATGACAAGTAGAAAAATAGCAAGTAAGTTGGATCAGCTTTTTCTTCCACTAATATTTTACCACTCGCCTGTCTAATGTTCACCAAGCTTCTTCTTACCTTTATAGTCTATACTTTCACCACCAGTCGCTCTTTCCCCCTCCGCTGTATATTAGTATATTATCCTTTAACTATCGCTAAACCCGCTGTCCTTCCATCTCACCTTGCACAGCCTTAAAATATCTATATTTCTTCTCTCCATCTCCCACTTTAAATTTACTTATATTTCTGTCTTCGACATCTTTCTAACATTTTAAACCCTTATACTATCTAGTTCGGTCCTCATCTGTGCGTTCTGTGCTGTCGCGGTCGACTTCGCGTGGTAAAAATATCGTGAGATGACGACTATAGGAGCTTTGCCTCTCCCACTGCCGTGCACGACATGGCCCAGCGAACCGAGTCCTTTAGCTGCCAGGACTCTAACTTAGATCTATGTTCATCACTGTTTCTTGGGGAAATTGATCGAAATAGTTCCCTAATTTCGTTTATAAGTGACATCACAACTTAAATGGCTGCTCCACAGGGGTCAGATGCGTTTACACCTGCCACATTTGGGAAAAATTACTGATCGGACTACATTTCATCTAACTTCTACCCTTCGACCTATCTAACATTGTTAGCTCCACCAGAAGCAAATATCATCGCTACCCCTAGCACAACTGTAGGATTCATAAGGATACAATAACACTTTCACCACTTCAAGGTCGCAGCCAAGGGTAAGGTTGGTGCTAATGCATTGCAGCAACAAAGTTTCTACAAAATATCAGGTTTTTGTGGTAATTATTTCTAATTTAGCAAACAAACGAATGCAAATCTTTTACTCAAGAAGCCAATTCAGAAAGTGATAATTCGATTCAATAAGCTAATTCTGCGTCAAAAAAATATCTACGGCATTAGAATTTATTTAACAAGGTATACAATTTAATAAATACATTTGAAACTATCTTCCTTGTGTTCCGCTTTGAAAAATAGTTTAGAATAATAATAGAAAATAATAAGAGCTTTGAAAATGATGGACTTTTTCGAAGAACGAACATGGGTAGGTAACGCGTTCAAGGAATGAGGATTGTCTTGTCTCCACGCCCCTCCCCCCTTTGGCCAAATTCTTCCTGTCACCCTTTCTCATGGAACACTAAGCCAACGCTCCCCTCTCATTAAAATTTCTTGGCACCGCAAGGATTAGAACTGTTGAAAGCTACGAGATGTGATAAGTAGGGAAGAAGAGAATTCGACGGAGCCCTTCATTAATATAAAATTTAATTTTTTTTAAGAAAAGACCCCGGTCGAAGAAGAAGGAAACTTTACAAGAGGATTGTAATTTTATTTTACGAGGTTCATTCACTGTTATTGAGGTTATCAATCATTCGAATGCTACCTGCTTTAAGCTCTCCTAAAGGAAAACGATTAAGCATCAAGCACTGAGTGATATGTTGAATTATGACATCATTAATGATTCTTAACATTGTGAATACGAGTATATTTATTTCCTTGCTTTGGCACAAATTTTTAACCCAAAAAAATTTTAATATTTGATAATACATTTTTATTTATGGATAACAACGGTGATATATATGAGGCTCTATTACCACATATAAGGTCCAAGTAATATATTTTTTAATGATTTCAATCATCACAATTAATTTCTTTCGACATGAAACGACTACCAAATATTATCAAAATATACCTATGCATACAAAAACATGCATTCAGGTATGTAACACCGTCAGACTTTGCTATGAAACGTAATTTATGAGCAAATAACAATCTTGAAAATATATACAAAGAAAACATTGCTAAAACAATCATACTAGCGTTGATTTTATTGAAATATAATGGGAAGAGTCAACCTCAGCCGTACTCTTAAAAATGGGCAACGGATGGGTGAGGGAAATTAGAGAAGATATAAACAGTAAATAAATAAAAATTATAATAAACAAATAGAAATAATAATAAAATAAACATAATAAAAAATTCTAAAAATAACTGAAATAAATAGATAACGCAAACGGTTAGAACCAAAGTATATCTGGCTAAGGTTTACTAAATAGCATTGACCCCTCGCCCTTGTCAAGCACTAAGCAGTCAGGGGCTAACGAGAGAATTATCTCTGCGTCAGCTGTCCCCCGGTCACACGTAATGAAATGGAAAAAGGAAATAAATCACGTACTCTCTAGTTTGGATATACTATACAGCATTGGTCCTTACTAATCTCAAGCACTCAAAATCTATCTACCTGATACTTCATCCAAAACCTGTTCGTTTCAGACTTCTCAGGTACGAGTGGGGAACGGCGAGTCTGGATGGGCAGTGTTAAAAAGAGGTGTGAGGCAGGGTAGCCCATTATCACCTGTGCTGTTCAACGTATATGTAGAGGAAATAATTAAAGAGGTGTGGGAAGAAATGAAGATAGGAATGAAAGTCGGAGGGGAATTCGTAAAATCGGTTAAGTTTGCTGATGACCAAGCTGTAGTTGGTCAGCAACCAAGGGGTTGTAAGCACTGCTGAGTGCATTATAAAGTCAGTGCGATAGGTATGGCACGAGAATAAATTAAATGAAACGGAAGATTATGCAGTTTTCCAGGAAGAAAAATTCCAAGTTGAATGTCATAATAAAAGTTCATAAACAGGAGCATGTGGAACAGTTACCCCATCTAGGAAGTGTCTTGGACTAAAATAGTCCAAGTAATTGGGTCATAAGTTGGAGAATTGCGTTGGGTAAAGAGGTTTTCACGAAGAGGAGGGAATCATTTACAGGAACGTTGAGTAAGAATGTTAAGAAATGGCTCACCAAAACTTTGACGTACAGCGAGGTTTTGTACGGTGCGGAAACATGGTAATTTTAATAGAACGATGGGTATAGATTGAAGTCTTTTGAAACGAGGGTGCGGAGATGGATTGAAAATTTGGACTGACTGGTAAACAAACAAGGAAGTGTATGGTGGGGGAGGAAAACATTTGTAGGAGAAATCTAAAGGAGACAGAAAACAGGCAAAGGCTGGTATAATCCCTTTAAAAATATTGTTAAGACATGAAACGAATAGACTTTCTGGAAAATTATAGAATGGATTAGGAAAATTTTTCGGAAAAAGTTTTCCGAAAAAAAATCAAAGAGAAAATAATTTTAAGAGAGCAAAACTTCAGGGAAGAAAATAGATATGAAAAAGGAAATGAATAGCGAAAAACGAAAGAGCACGAAAATAATAAAATGTTATGCACGGCTCTCCTTTAATTAACTCCAGAGTAAAAAGTTCATCCTCCGCTATTTATCACAAAACATCAAAAACTTCAACTTAATTTTGATAAACTAACTTCTGACCCGAGTGCCATTATGTTAAGTGGCATTATTCGTGAGAGTCATTTACGTGCATATGAAATCATTTCCGTGAACGGATGCGGTCATTTCGTTAAATTTCTAATTGCTCAGGAGAGTCCAGAATTAAAAGGATGTAATCCTTTGCGGCAGAGAGGTGGGCAATGAGAGATAAATTCCCAGTAATCATTTCACCAAAATTTAATCTGGTCTTTTTCCATTTACTCTCCCACAGACAATAAGCGCTTAAGGTTCAAAAATTTTTTCGATTGTTTAAATTGAAATAAATTTAACACTTGATACGTCCGAAATATAAACTTATAAATCTATGTTTTAATTAGTGTCATTAGGTTTCCCACGTAGTCCTTAACGTATCCGTTTGACAAAAATAAGTTGATATTTTACAAAGGACTTCATATTCTTGTGAGTACATAATTTTCACAAATTATCTTCCACTTTAGATATATCCATCTCCTTCCGTACAATACAAAATCTGTTCCATTTGTTACAGCGCAACGAGGTGAAAGGTAAAAACATCCTAAGTAAACTAAAATTTAGTAGTTTTCCTCAACTTTTAACTGAATCTGTGACAGGTTTCAGGAACCAAGGGGCGCGTGCAGTAAAACACAGGTAAATGGTTCGGTATTGTAGAAATGATTTAAATTATATAAATACCACATATTTTTATAAAAAATATTTAAATCATAATGCATACTTGAAGCATCACTGCAAAATAATTAAAAGTAACAGGGGAATATATATGTACATATGTATGTATCTCTGAATATGTGTCCTGTATCTCTTCACTGCCCATTTAACAATTTACTACCATTGCACAAGAAACCAGTACTTATTGTTTATGTATATTACAGGAAATGAAAATATTATTACAAAAATAGACTAATGAATAACACCACTGTCTTAGAAAGAGTTTTCCTTGTATATGGTTTCTATTTTTATTATTATTATTATCTATTTATGATAGATATCCTAACAACTCCTGCAGCACACCCCTTAGGCATCTCGCGGTGTATTTTGCAGATAAATATCAGTAAGAGTGCAGGGAGGAGTGCAATTAGAGTTACCCTTCAGTTTCCCATCACTAAAATTTTCAGAGAAAAGAAGAAATAAAATCTGACTTTAACATTAATAAGGGACAATAAGATTTCGACTTGATATACTATGTATCAGAATGTGATCAGAAAGTAACTGATGGCTCAATGAGGATCCCACTCCATCAACTACAATTGCTCTCCGGACTGCACTGATAGAGTCCGGATATTAACCGAACAATCCACAACAATTTGAAACCTCAAGAGGACCTTTGGAATAGATTAACTCGAATGAAAGGGCCCAGCACCTGAGAATTTAACGAAGAGTATTCTGAACCACAGCTCTCATATTTCCGCTCTTCACTCGCATGTCCAGCGAGGCTACAGACTCAATTGAGCAGATGGAATTGCCACTTATACCAACTCTCCTTGTGATTTTATTGAAATCCAACTGGCAGTAGCTTATGCTTCTTATACTATTTTCAGAAAACGAAGAACGATCTGAGATGAGGGAATAAATAAATAGTTGTCGTTCAATCCAATTCGATGTCATTTAAAGCTATTTTTCGCACGAAAAATTTAATTGCACAGTTCTATTACTTCAAGTATACCTTCCAATCTCAATTAAAAGAACGAAGGAGGAATGATAATTATACTGTGGCAGAAAATCTAATGCAAAACTTCTGCATCATAGAGAAATGAAATTCATTATGACCACCTTGAAAAGAGAAAAAGGTTGTTTTCCCAATGACTGGTGACACAACATTTTATATCTTGACAATGACGTAGGTATTCAAATTTTTTTTACTCACTTGCTTCGTTTATGTTGCGGAAATTTTTATTCCGGCATACAAGGAATGACGACAGTGAATGACGAAAGTTAATGGTAATTTAGTTAACTTAATTTCTTCGTTCAGGAACCTGACTGGAAGTAATTCATTATGCTGGATACAATGCGCTATCGGATGGAATTTGCATTGAATTTCACCCGCGTAAATGAAAACAACGCACGAGTTAAGCGATATTTTTGTGTTATCTAGCTCTCTAAGAACAAATGAACTTGCAGTGCCAAGATACAAAGAAGAGGGAGCAAATGGAACTGCATACCGTTAACCAAAATGCCGTCTTATCAATCCTCGTGTTAATTGGTTTCTACTACCCCTAAGGACGAGTCCTTGCTCCGCTAGTCATGGGCACACATAGATATCATCATTACTCTTAGGAAATGTAAAAGAAGGGTCCCATTAAAGGGGACAAGAAATCGCGAAACATTCTTAAGAGCTCCTGTAAATAGCAATAGTTTAATGTCACTAAATTCTTTAAACTTTTATTTCAAACAGTAATCTATACACACGAGTTAAAAAATCAAACGTTACAAATGAAATAACTCTACTCATCATTTTGCTAAGAACCCATTATTATGATACAGTGTTTCACCGCGAAAATTTACACTCTGGTACAATCATGTCAAGAGCGTTAAATAAAATTTACATGGCTGTTAAATATAAAAATGCCTCGTGTTCTCATGCAAATGATTTATTAAATAAAAACTACCCGAAAGGGATCATTTAATATTAATTCCTATGTTCGATATAGCGAGATGATACGAAGATAGCGCCATGTATTATTCATACATTAACACCGGCTGTGCAAATAGCTGTAGATAGAAGTAAAATATGGTATACAATCTAAAGGTATGGAAATCTCTCCTTGATTATTCAACAAAGCCTTTAAACAAACAAAAGCGCATTGCGACGATATTCCTCTGCCAAAAGAAACCACAGCATAATGAATTATTAATTAGATTAAAAGCTTTCACTATACTTATCACATGGAATTCGATCGTAAATTTAAGTTCATCGGTCACTAAACCTCCTCTCTTTCGCCCTCCATTCTGTTCCCTGATCCTCAAGGGCCTTGATCTTATGATAGTGCGACAAAAATATTCTTTCTGTGCCATGGGATTTCATGAATAATTGGACGAGGATTTCTACAGAATATGCGTAATTTTCCACGGTAAAGTTATGGTGAATAATGTCCAACCCTCCATTAATCCTATGAAGCTTGCTAACCGACGAGATGGAAACTTACACTGCATACTTCGAATCCGACGAGGAATTACGTACAAGCCAAAATGCGAGGGGAAGTTTGAAACTGGCGTAAGACAAAGAGCTGAAAACTTTAAAGTAAAATACAACAAACATCTGACCACATTCTGATTGAGAATATCTATTTAGCAAACCAGTAGAAAGCCTAAAAATGCCTGATAGGACTTTCCCAAAGGGTTATCACCAATAGTTATAACTCAGGAATGACAATATTGCAACCAGAAGCAGCCCCACAATTCTTCTAACAATTCGCAATATTTCTTATTTAAAACACTATTTTGCTTTATATGTGACTATACATTTTTTATCCACAACCTTAAGGACGTATTTACTTATGTTGGCTAAATAACTGCCCATTTATTGGTAAAAGATTAAGACAAGAGAAATCCATGGGTTCTCACCCGCCTAAACATTTTCATTAAATAACAAGGTACCCAGCTGCGTCCAGGGAAATAGGCATATGTTTACTGTTCTACTGATATAGGCAGATGCACGAAAATATATTCATCTTTGATTTTTTAAATGTAGTTTAATAATTAAAGTGTTCCAGATGACAATGAAATAATAAAATTATGATGAAAACTTAGCACATACATTCAATTCTTTAAATGTATACTGGTTCCTAAACCGAAGGAAAATTGGACGCAGAATAGCTCCAAAGCTCCCAGCAGACAAATTACTTCAGGACTTGAAACGAAGAGAATTTTCCTACAGTGGACATTGCACACAGCATGAAGTTGGATAAGAAAGCTACAAACGGCCGTTGCGAAAGGTTTTTTAATAAGAAATATTTGACAATATTTTTAGAATGTAAAAAAATGAGGACAACCCCAGACTATAAGATGAGGTCAAAAAATGCATTGATAAAATCGAATGATCTTCACGGAAGTAAGGAATTGAAAACTTGAACAATAACTCAAATATATACGTACCATTATGCCAATCCACCTAGAGATGTACTTAAAAAATATGAGAAACGACGGGTATGGAAATAAATAAAACCCTGTAATAACAGGTAATGATTTGGAAAAAGTAGTGGAGAAATGAAGACAAGTAATGAGCTGGAATATGTAATATTTCCGGAGAATAATTTGAAACACCGAATTAAGAATTAAAGAAAGAGTGGTTAAGGCTGGAGAACTTTGGAATTTAGGGAAGGTATTTCAGAGAGAAAACTTAATTTTAGGCCACATTTCATCTAGAAGATAAGTACAAAAGAAGAATTATAACTCAGTAGAATTGGTCGGAAGCCACAAACTTTACAAAGTATAGTCTCATGCCCACATTATTACAGACTGCTCTCCTTGCAAAATACCACATCATGGGAATTATAGCATTATTATTATATAAACCTCGCTGCGATTAGTCAATTGTCCTGGTGGCAATGGTCAAGTCTGGTCATCGGTCACTCTTACAATGCACATACATACATAAACAAGAAGAACAGATATGAGGAAAAACGCTCTTATACGTATACAATCACCCTTCAAGATTACCAACCGCACCTTTACCATCACACAAGGGCTAGGTTCACACCCTACAACGTTCCGTCCATCACACAGACAAGACACGTCTGGCATTATGAATTAATGGAATAAGTTCCACTAATCGAGCTATGAAGTCGGTACCAACGTAATCGAAAAAAGCCAGGTAAAATGTGGTGATACGTACTTGCATTTACGTATACGTACTTTACATGCGATAAATGACGAACAACCTGGATTTAGAGATGGAATGGGAACATTAGGAATTTTATTCTATTTGAAGCAACATGCTATAAGAACTGTTTTTGAGGGAATAAGCAAAGCAATATTAGTTAAAACTACAAGTACAGATGATGTCCGAAATCTGAGTGTTTAGAATGGATGATGTTTTTCATTTGTAGATTTCCGGCACATGCATACTCTGATGTCCAATTTCGCACACCATAGCCTTTTGCTTTAAGAGAAAACCAATTTTTACGGCGGAAATATGACACCTATGGATACCATTTCTCCAGATGCCCGTCGAATGGACTCTTTTGTCACGGACATGCTGGTTTTGAGGGAAGAGGATTTGCCTAGATTATATACTTTACACATATGGGGAAAGGTAAAACAAACATTGATGCTTTGCATATAGAGTGGAAGGAGATCAATTTTGGGCGAAATTTGAAGAAAGGAGTGAAAGTGAATGGAGGAAATATTGAAAACCAGAGGATATTGAAGGCCGAGACAAAAAGAAAAATTTACTCCTCCGCTCGAACAACATTCTTTAGTCGAGCGCGAGAGAGGAAGGAAGAGAATAGCCTTTATCAATGGCTGCAGGAAACAGGAAGAAATAACGAATAAATAATGAAGTGAGGCCGTTACCGCTAATTGGTATTCTAATTATGACAATGGTACTGAAACTTTACCTGAAGAGTAAATTAAATCAAGGGGGTAGTGTAATAAAAAAAATTATGTTTAGAAAAAAGCGAAATATTTGAGCCAATCCACGAGAGAAATCCAAGTCAAGATACATTTCATTATTCTATTCGACGATTAAAATATAACATAAAACAATATTAAACTATGAAATAACAAAAGAGGATGCCATAGAAAATTTCCTCATTTTGAGGATTTGATGCAAGAGAGAGTATATTCGCATTTTTCGATCACAATAGTTTCCTCCGAATGTGTACACAGCAACACACCTTTTTCTGGCTTCAAAACCTATTTTTTGCATCATCAAAACCATGTGTTTCGCAGGATTCGTTTATTTCAACATTTAAGGATAGCCAACGATTAATTACTTGACCGAAAATTATTAATTTTTTTAAATTTGTAAGTCTTCTCCGTTGATTCGGGGAATGACTCAAAACTCTATGATTAATTCAAATTAAAACTTCAAGGATAAAAAAGCCTCACCACGAATTTTCGGGGAGAGCAAAATGAAAATAATTACGGATAACGCAATTACTTTATGCATGCCTACATACACTTCTGAAAACAAATGTTAACGAAAAATTTCTTCCCGTCAAGTAGTTGTAATTAAACTACGGAGCATTTTCACGCAAACTGAATTTTGGCAATAGTTTCCATATGGGTAGCGCTGGGTATATAATTAGTTTAACGACGATAGGGCTCTCATTTGGGCAAAGGGTACTGAAATTTTTATTTCGCTTCCGTGAACGAAATTAACTAAAACTTTCGCTCGGTGGTCCGAGAGTGGGAAAGGGAATGATAGATTGAGGATTGAAGAGGAAATGAAAGAGAGCGAAAAAGCATTTTAGATCATTAGAACATGAGGATAACACATCACCGCAAATAAAAATTTAATTTGGCTTCAGCGTGGCGTAAAAACGTAGACGGTCAAACAACGTGGGATGCGGTAGTAAAAGTCATTAGGGCACAGATGAGCAAAATCGTGTCGACACAGTTCATCTGGAGGTAGATGCACATAACAATTTTCATGTTGGATCCTTCAGCACAATTTTCCGGGTGGAGGGTTCCCAGATGTAGTAAGGCGTCATCTGGAATCGAAATTTTGTCACAGCCTCGTTTTGCCAAAATTTACATTTCTTCGGATTTATCCGTTCGGACGTACATTGACCAGTGCCATGCAAAATAATGAGATCCATTAACAGAATAATGAAGCAAACTCCAGATCCAATATTTTGCTGAATCGATGTGGTTAACCGGATTCATTTTCAGGTCACTTTTCCAATAAAATTTCCGCGTGAATCTAAACTTTGAAGCCATCAAAAAACCCTCGCGAAAAATGGGTGTCTATCATTTTGAAAAAAGTATCCACAATTCCTTCCCAGTTAAGACTCCAGAGAATCCGTACATGGGCCTCATCCGATAGACGATTGAAGTGGAAATCCAATGAAATATTTCCACGAAAATTTATTCCACGAATTTTTCCTCCATATCGGCACGTGTGCGAAATGTTCCCACGTCATCAGTGGAAAGCAAGCATAGGAATTTATAAATCCCTGGTAATATAAAGAAAAAATGTTCTCAAATTTTCGCCGCTAATTACATGAGTGCATACGGTTGGTAACCGCAAATTTCAGTGAACCCAAAATGCAAGTCTACACTAATATACCCCTCCAAAACTTTCATGCGTATACACACGCACAGGCATTTACAATTCACTGAATAAGAAATAATGATACCGCCAGAATCATTAGAGAGCAGTCGTCACTGATTTGCATTTCTTTGTCAGAAATTGGTCAATTATTTAACAAAAAGGTTAATTAAGTCAAAAAACGTCCTTAGAAGCGGTATTACGGGTTTACAGTTTCCGCAAAAAAGAAAAACCGGAAGAGAGTTGAGATTTATAAATGACCCCATTGCAGCTAACCCTAGCCCCTAATTAATACCGAAAATTCAATCCGCAAGCGTTACAGAGCGTGAAATTGGATGGCTGCGACAATTTGATTTATGCAATTCGTGCTGACAAAAATTTTTCCGAACGCTCTTTGGGCGTTTGATACGCATATAAGTGGTCGTATAAATTATGCCCTACTTACATGGACCGGTCAATATTCACGTAAACTTCCAAAGCTTATCCTGGACACTAAGAACTCCCAAAGCTCACCTGAAATGAAGCAAAGAAAGTATGTCAATGAATCTCATTAATTAAGAGATATCGTAGTTAAAGCGAAGATGGCACTTTCATCATGTTCAATGAACAACAATTCATTCAAAATATACCCTATTTCACACATACTCAAAAATAGAAAATATTCTATAGACACTGTGGGAAAGGTTTAAATTATAATGACGAAGGAGAGAGAAATGGAAGTTATATACATTTAAGGTCGCATAATTTTAAATTTATTGGGTCACTTGTGTCTGAACCCAACACTCAAAAAAAAATGACAATTTATCCGTGCACGTCAGTCAGACCAATTCAATAGATTCTGAAAGAGTGAAGTCCTATGGCACACTATAAACTAAAGAATAGGACGACAATGGACTAAAGTAATCCTAATCAGATAAAATTTTACTGCAGGCAACATACCCATTCAAACAGCCAAAGAGAGATAATTACATTGATTACTAACCATACATATCACACAGCGGGCTGACTTTACCTAAAAATCGGACAATGCGGTAATACGCAACGATGAAGAATCATGTGGGCAGAATGATTAAACTTCCATCAACTTGAAACCGTTAAAAAATATACCTCTATATTTTTTAACGGACCCACTTTAATGAGCATGTGTCAGGTACAACGGATTTTTGCTGGAATGCACACCTCCGCCATGTTCGCCCGGAAGTGAGTTGCGTAAAGGTTTTCGTCTCCGCGAGATCGATTCCTGTAATTATAATCCGAAGCAGCGACAAGACTATTTTCCGAACGTGCAGACCCACGTACACTCGCGCGCGCGCGCACACACACACACACACAAAGACTAGAGCATTGACAGACACAAAAGCTCGTTGCGAGTTGAAATATGTGGTTGGTGGAACGCTTCAGGCTGCAGTATCCTCACGCAGGAAAAACCTACTCGGGCACAGGGTGAAACGGCGCTCGGGCAGGGGAAGAGAAGGCTCGGGGAGATAGGAAGAGAGAAAAGAGGAGGGCGTGTCATCGGTGGAAGTGGATGGAGCAAGATGGATGGGGAGAAAATGGGTGAGGTGGGGAACGAGGCGGGGTGGACTGTCAGACGGACAGACCCTATTGCTGGAAAAATTGGAACCGTCTGGTACCCTTTTAACGTTTCTGGGGACTCTGAAGGGAAGGAGGGCGGGAAAGTAGACGGGAAACGGGGGTAAGGAGTTTTGAGGGATCTTCGGGAATGCTTAAAATATACTCGGTCACATTTTGTGACAAATGCTATATCATGCAGGAGTCCCGGGGAATTTCTCAGCGGCCTCCGGGGATGGGAGATAGGGAAAACGACAGCCAAGACAAACCGGTAGATAATTTCCCGGGAAACAAATTTGTTGAAACTCGTCAAAGAGCTCCGCAGATATACTAAAAATTTCCCATCGAGTATTTTCGGAGTAAAAGAATTTCCCATGAAAACAGCACACTCTTTGAAACTCAATCCATGTACTTCGTTTTTTTTATCTAAAAAACGGGATATTCCGCCAGATTATCTGTAGTCACATCAAACAAATGCTTTTTAATGACATTTTAGTTTATTTGAATACTCTTTTGATCTAAAATGCAATGCTACACGCATTTGTCTGCAGGGGTTTGCCTTCTGGCCGACAAGGTAATCTTGATGTGAAGACTCCATATTAACCAGACAATTTATCGAGGGTAGGCATTCTGCCCTCTGAAAACTTTGAATCAGTAAATAATTTTAATTGACGGAAAAATATTCTAGGCAGACAAAATTACTGCTCCTAATACACCATATTTTAATTGAAAGAAAAATAATTTTGCGCCAATTATTTGCGCACATAAATGGCAATTTTAAGATTTCGTATACTAGAATACATTAATAATAATAGTTGAAATCATATTTAGCTTAATATATTTATAATAATTAATATAATCCCTTTGAGAGCAAAAACTGCAATGTAAAGTGTCTCTCCCAAATATTGGACAGACGAAGTATGCTCTGATAATATTTAATACACATATTTCAGGAATGACAATTATTTTTCCGTTGTCAACGTTAAGGAAGAAATTATTGGATATGGTATGTGGAAAACAAAATTAAATTAAATGATGAAAAGCGGATGGAAACTCGCTACATTCTGAAAAAAATATTGGGATTTAGTTCTGTAATGCTGAAATTTTGCAATAATTGAATAAAAATAGACGATACCAGATAAATAATCTGCGTGAATACTACGAAATAGGACATGTTTCCTACGGGGATGCAGCCTCGCCTGAAAGAAAGAAAGAACCCCTAACTAATATGTTAACCTGTTTCAAGCAAAAAAAAACCTCCAAGTAAAGAGAAAACTTTTTACTTTCAGACATAGTCGAAGTAGGGAAGGAATCTTCAAATAATACTAGAAAGGACGCACTTCCAATAATGGGAGATATTTCCAATTTGGGCAATAAGAAAGCCAGGGGCAGAAGATATAAGAGGGAGGAATTAAATAAAGAGGATGCCAGGAATTGAGCACAAAAATCGATTATTCCATCAATTTTAATCAATTTTCAAATCGATTTTGGCAGATCAGTTTATTATTGGTCGTCGATTATTCCTTGATGATCGTTCCCCTAAGCCGGCAGACGTAGTTTCACAAATTTAAATCTTTAAAAGTTCTCTCGTATAATCTTCGTGATATCAATTAATGCTGCAAATTTACATATCTATACATTTATATAAATAAATATATATATATATATATATATATATATATATATATACCTACTTCTATGTGTGAATGAATATTTGTTCGCCGTATGGCAGGGTTTCGTATTTGAATGTGTATATATATATATATATATATAATATATATACGTGTCTGTATATTTGGATCGCAGTAGTCCAGGGGGTTGAGCGTTGGACAACTGACCGGAGGGCCCGGGTTCGATTCACTCTGGGCACTTGCACCTAAACCAAAATTATGTGCATTATAATGCACACATAGCGGGTGACTCCGTTAAAGTTACTGTTGCAGTTTCTTGAAATTTGTCAAAATTATGTGATTTTTCGGATACCAGATCTTCCTGGGAAACCATAACCGGCACAGGGAAAGGAACTGGTCCCCCTACCCTGATGTGTGCATATTCACACGCCGTCGGGCTTAGTACTGGGTGAACTCTTCCATCAACTACCCAACCGACCTTCGGGTTGAATACTGTGTTTATGGTTTATATATAGAAATATATATATATATATATATATATATATATATATATATATATATATATATATATATTTATGTATATATATATATATATATTTATGTATATATTTATATATATATATATTTATGTATATATTTATATATATATTTATTTATTTATTTAATTCCAAGAATGCATGGGTGGATTTTTATTCCAATATGCAACTAACCAGTTACTTAGCCTAGCACCAAATGGATCACCACTAGGGACAGACGCAGGTTAGCCTCTTAAAGCGACGGTAGTGACACACAATCACATTTCATTTCTCCAACACTTCAAGAAGATAAAGTGGTCATTAATAGATAAGGAGGTTATTGCAATCATATTTTGCGTAAAACTCATACGCAAGTAATTATTTGGTCGATATTTCACACTTTAAACCGGCCATCTTTGATTAACGTAAATTTTTCCGTTGAAAGCGACAAATTTATGAGTGAAGCCACAGAGTGGAAAGAGAGAGATGTGGAAAGATATTCCCCCTTCATTCCAGGGGAAAATCATTTTCCGGTCAATTCAGAAATATTCCGATTATTTAATAAATGCGCCTTCTAAGAGATTTGGTGCTCCATCTCAGCATACCATTCCCTCCAATACCCCTACTCCAAAAAAAATCTAGTTACCTCCATATGCATGTCAGCAATTAATTCGAAATTTATGCATAACGATGGCACCTAATTAGGAGAACTTTACTTGGCTCAATAGCTATGGTTCTTTAGAGTCCGATCATATGAAGCAATTAATAATGGGCTAAACGATTATATGTATTCCATCACCAATAATCGATATTTTACGGCAAAGTTGGCATCCCTAGCATAGATCAAGTAAAGAAGGCTTGCGAAAATATGGACAGCACAAAGCATTATCCTAGAAATATGAATTGACGGAGACAGTTCCAGAATGGAAAGAGTTCATCGATCTAAAAATGAAGGAGGAGACAATGTGAAAACCACAGTTTTCAACCCTATTGATGCTTTCACAGATGAATTCATCTAGTAATAAGCCCCCCAGGGTGTGAAATTCACACATTAGGGTAGGGGAGCCTATTCCCTTTCCCGTGCCGCCTATTGTTTCCCAGAAAGATTATTATCCCAAAAATTACCCATCTCAGGTGAAGCTGAGGGTGCCCAGAGGCGTCACCCGGAATCGAATCCGGCCCCTCCAGGCAGTAGCTCAGGGAACTACCCAATGGACTAACATGTTGATATACAATATGAAGAGGAAACACATTGGGCTCATTTGGAAGCACTAAATTTACATATGACAACAGTAAAAGGAATCATTATAGGGAATAACTACAGACGGAGGCAAATTATGAAAACCAAGTGGTGGAGTAGGAAGGGGCAAGAAACTACCCCGTAATGGAGAGATTTGCAGGTAGAGGAATAGCCTGGGTAGTAGATATAAGCCAATCTTCGGATTGATAACCCATGGCGACGATAAAATCTGAAACACTAAGGGTTATAAATGGAAAAGGGTAGGAGAGTTTGAAATAGTAAATTACCTGCTGTCGGTATGCCAAGTTCCATTCCTTAGGGTATAATACGATCCTCTTGAATATAAGTTGAAGGAAAAGGCGTGGAGATATTTAAGGCTTTCTTTATCAGCTAAAGGTTACAAAATTTTAACTAAGGAATCACTGAAATTTAGCAATAAAATTAATTGCCATTCACGGAGCTGAAGCAATGAGAAAAAAATTGTCAGAAACAACAAAAAAGCCAGTCATTCCAATTATTTTGGAAATAATACTCACCATAAAGAGGACAAAAATATTCACAACAAACTGTTTACAAATCAGATGAATTATGGATGATTAAACAACAATAAAATTCAGGAGGCTAAAATTATTTTTTTTTAATAATGACAGTCAATTTTCTCTTTTATGGAAGTGAAATATGGGCAATGGCAAAGGCAGGTGAAAGGAGAATAAATGTAACGGATGAGATGTTTTTAAGATAAGTAACATAATGTGCAAGACTGGGATAAAATAAGAAGTGAAAACAAACGTAGAAGAACTTAGCATTCACGAAATCAAATATCAATGGAAATAAATGCTGATTATTGGAGTATAGAGAGATGGGATGAGGCATCTACATCGGATGCATGAATCCAAAACACAGTATCAAATCAAAACACGGGAATGGCTCAAGTGGAAGGCGGTCCACAGGGGCAGGGAGAAACTGGGAATTCTTTGAAGGCGGAATAGTCATAACGCCTAATCTATAGAGTGAAATTCTTACTCCTGTAATATATTTCTCAGACAAATAAATAATACGCATAAATATTAAAATATTATTAATGATTATTTTTAAATTAATTAAAGACATGAATATCAAAATATTAATACACTTCTCTGAAACTAAATTTTAAAACCAAACTTCCATTATTTTTCACAATTATTTTGTACACGAAATAAATCAAGTACCCCCGCGGATTTTCGGTGAGTTTGTTTCCGAGACATGGGTAGAATTGGGCTCAGGTATCTCAACTAAATTAAATCAGGAGTGGTCAGAAGAAGTAATAGCCACGTCATGAATCAGTCAGTTTATACTTTGCGAAATTTACTCCTAAGATACCACAATTACAGTACATTTATAGCACTCAATATCTTCCCCAAAAGGGTTATTGACATGCGATAGCAATAAACTAACTATCTTAAACTGGGATTCTAATCATACCATCTTTCTCTGAGCAAGTAGCGCGCTTGTGTGTGCAAAGATACTGTTCAATCAAACAAAGTAGCTCTATTATTCAAGAAAAACTTTTTTAATGTTTTAAATTTTTCCATTGAATCAATGAAGATTTGCGTCGGTTTTAAATAAAAGATCAACTGAAAACTTGCTTTACTTTGAACAAAAGTTTTTTTACAGCTCATTGTTTAGCTTGAAATATGAGAACAACCTGGACGAAAAAGTGCCAGAAGATAGAGATTAAAGTGGAATGAGAGATGTGACGATACTATTCCCATTCGGGGAAAAGAGAAAATGGAGAAAGATGAGGGGAACCAGAAAATTATTCAAGAGAGCGTGGAGTAACGTAAATTAATTCAAAAGTGATTAACTGGAAATCGGATATCCGTAGGAGGTAATGCACGAATTTCCAACAGGCTAAGGTAAAACCCTTGAGTGACAAGACGTCATTATAGAGTAACAAAGATGATGGTGATGACGGCATAAAACATTTGTAACCGAATTCGGATGGAAAAATTGCTTCGTCTGTAATTCAGTGAACGTTAAAATCTGCAACAACTCCACCCGAAATAAAATGATCAAATGTGAATGGAAAGGACTTTTATAAAAAATAATCGAAATGAAGAAAAGGAATGAAGGATAGGATGGAAATGGTTCAACGAAACTACTAGGGAAAGAAAATTTATACTGTAGTATATTTGATGATTCCAACAAAATCCATTTAAAAACTCATCTTCATGCAACAAGACAACTGTGCTTATTTCCACCAAACTATTCCTTTTTCCCACACCTTGGTTGCGGTGGGGTATCGTCTTCGCTTGCCAACCTAAAGGTCGCGGTTTCGATTTCCACCTAGATGTATTTTCCTCCACCTAGGACATGGGTGTCTGCATTTGTGTTATTTGTTATTTTCATGTTTTAAATACCCGACGTGAAGGCCAAAAGTGTAAAACCAGCGTCAAATTATCGGCGACATATTCAAGTACCTCAGGTATAGTAGTAGTCTCATTGCATGAAATAACGTAGACGGAAGAATAGTAACTAAAAAGAATATCCAGCAGGCATACTGTTTTTTCTTTACAGACCACCAATTTTATTCATTGTAAAATATTATGATTTGGACCCAAGGAAGATCTTTGTTAAGGAAAATGGCAGTCGCAGGCAAAAATATATTTAAAAATTATGGCTGAATCTTTTATAAATAAGTGGATGTACTTTGAAGACAACAAGTTCGATTAAGCTGTATCCATCGACATGAACAGGTTATAAAATCAGACCTGTCTTTCTTTGATCACGCCTTGCATGTGGATCTTGCGTGTTCATTTTCCAAATTTTCTCAAAAAAACAAATATATATAACGATAATCTATGCGCAATTATTTTCTCCAACCGTATCGCATAGTGTTGTAAAGCAATAACTTGCTAAATACTACACAATAAATAGTACACAGAATAAGATTATTTTGAAATCTCCACTTACGGTAACCAAAGATTTCCTAGTAGTCTCAAACTAAACTCAACAATACTCTATATGTATAGACCGCCTTTTCTATAAGAATATCAATTTTCTAAACCGCCGCGTTGGAAAACATTTTTATTCCTTACATTTCACCACTCACCCCCATTTCCGCCTTCAATTCATCAAACACCAATATCGCTAACTAGCAACAGAATCGATGTATTAGCTCAACCTTTCTTCGACAAAGCTTTCAACGTGCCTCGACACAACATTTGTCAAGCCAAAGCGCAGTCGTCTGGCAGGAAGCTGAGCGCTGCCGCTAAGCATCTCCCGACCCAAAATAACCCTTTTACTAATCGAGTGGCCGGGCAAATCCCATTAAGCATGAATAGCTTTGCAGACCTATCCCTCCGATAATTCTATCACGAGAGATGCCTTGATGGTGTGGCCCCTTGAGTCGTCTAAGTCGCGCTCCCAACATCTATCATCGATTTACGCCGTTCGACGCTCAGGAGATCTCTGGCAAAAAGAGGAAACGTAGTAGCGGATCGCATTCCGCACTGCATATTAACCGACAAAGTGTTATGGCCTTGGAGGAAAAGAAAATGTATTAAACCAAAAATTTTTAATTGTTGTATAATATAATAAATAATACGCAATAATCTTTAAGATTGGAACAGAGTAAAAAAAATTAAAATAAATATATTGATTAAAAACATGTAGCCATGTTTGAAATTGACAAATCTCAACGTTATTCTAGGTCAGAAAAAGATAGAAGCAACTTAAATATACAAGGAACGTAACTACGGTCGTGAATCAATGTAAAAAAAATGCCGAGACCGCAAACTTGAAGAACCATGATCAAGGGTTAATTCAATTGAATTGAATTCAATTCACATGATTCTACAGGGTATTTTATGAAAATTATTTTCCCTTGAATGAGCACATTGAAAATAGGTACACTGAGGAGTCATAAGTGTATATTTTTATTTAACATACATAATCCTGGCATGAGTAGACACGTTTCGCAAGCGATAATTGTCAACTCAGGTATGCACTTATTTTATTTCCACAACGAATCAAGATGGGAACTAGGATCTTATTAATATGGTTATCATGCATTCCTAATGTTAGAGCACTGTCAGAAGAGACAGTGGTACTTCAACAACCAGGTTGCTTTGAAAGTACTTCACCCAAGAGCATGATTTACCGATAAGATAACACACAAAATTTGCTGAAAATTTCTTACCGTAAAAATCATTGTATTTTTAGAGAGACGAAACTTGCAAGACTCAGGAATCACATTAAATTCTCTTTAGACTTTAGAACCGTAGAACTTAGCTCATACCATATCCCGAAATAATTATTCCGTAAAATGAATTGTTGCGTTAGTCGCATGTAATATCCGACAAAGCCCCGAGGGTCTCTTGTTTCAACGGTTAGGTCACGTCTGCTACCTTGGGAGAGAAACTTGCGAAGGGAACTTAATATTGGTTTTTTATCCAAGTTTTATCACGGATTGAGAGTTTTCTTAATTAAATACGACGCCGAAGAACGGTTTACTGCACTTAAAGATAACAGCGAACTTTTAAACACCTTATCATACTGTGGCTCTTGAGGCTTCAAATTATAAGAACTGGAAGAGGTTTTCGCAAACCTGTGTAGAAATGCGCTTGAAAAAAAAAAGATACAATGTAATCGAAACCGGCATCTCTGCGTGGAAATGTAGCACGGTATGCACGACGTCGTCCCGAAATTTCAAAAGAAAATCTCAAAAAAAAATATTAAGACCGAACGGCACAAGTCCCATCATCCTTTTCATCGTCAACGTCCAAAAAAAATCCCGAATTCTCAAACATGCATTTTTCCCCAAATTGCAGGGGTACCGCCAAAATTTCGAATGCAAACGAGAGAGAAAAAGACTAAGTCAACAAATGGCTTGATGAGAGAAAAACGGGGACGCACTGAGAAAATAAACACATTTCTATCCTCCGTGGGAGGAAACAAAACAAAAGCCCATCAAATCCTCGCCCCCCAACTTGCGACCTCCCCCAACCCTAATGTACAGCGATGTCGGAGTGGTAGAATTACGCAGCGGAAAAAGTTCATGAAACCGTACCGGAGCAAAGGGGACTGCGGGGAAGGGGAGACAGACAGGGGAAGGGGACTGACTGCGAATGGAGGTTTCCAGAAGGAAGTGAGACGGCGGACACGGAGAGAGCAAGTCCAATAATGCATCGGCACTGGAATTAAAATAAAAAGAACACAGAAGGATCCAAGCATTCCAGGAAGTAGTCTCTCTGCCCTGCTGAAAGGGCGAGAGAAATAGAAGGATAGGAGTGTCAGGGGAGGTGGTGACGGGAGGGCGAGAGGGCAAGACGCGGCAGAGAGAGGCAAAGGGGATGGATAGAGGCGCTCCGCAGAGTTAACGATACTCTCTCGCGGCCAGTCCTTCTCTCCCCACCCTTGCGAAGAATAGACGCGACGGCGTAGTCTTCGACAAAGAATAGTTTACACTGCAATGCGGTAATCGAAGTGTGTGTGTGTGTGTTTGTATGTGCGTTCGTGTGTGAGTGCACGAAACTTTCTCCATTCGAGAAACGAAACGCGAGGATACATCACCCGTACCTTTTTATCCCATCATTGCAGGCTCGAAAAATCCTATTTCCCACCTCAATTACCGAACCGAATACCACTTTTGGAAAGTCGAATTTCTTTTATTTACCCAATTTTGATATGAATTTCAATCATTGGAAAATATCGAGATCGCACCAATTTTGAAGCTGGAAATGCCTCGTGCAGCACTTTACTTATGGCCGTGTGTGGCATGTTCCTAACCTCAAATTTCCTCCAAATTTTATCATTTCCCTAATTTTTGTGCCGTTGGATACCTACTGTATTAAATAATTATGAAATTGATATGAAATACGCATGCATGTTTCCATAAATAAAAATGAAAATCTCGTAAAAGGATGACGATTTTTTAAACCCTTAGGGGGAGCATATTCCATAACCAGACCTTTGTCAGGCCTAACCGGGTTTAATTTATGATAATCTCTTATCTAAATTATACCATCTAGTGAGGTGACAAAGATTCATTTCCTTGACAAGAAATTTCAGCCGTGGTCACGTAAAAAATTAGCGACGGAAACAAACCCATTTATAAATGCTACAACTAACACAGGGATTAATTTATACCGAGATAACTCACGAAACTCCCACATTATTTTTTCCCACATAAGTATATTATATTATATAAACCACGTTGCAATTAGGCATTTGTCCCGGTAGCAACGGACCAGTCTGATCACTGGTCAATCTTACAAAGCACATACATACGTACACAGGAAGAACAGATATGAGATAAAACAATAAGAAAGGTCCTTCATTTTGTTGATTATGAACCCAGAAGCCAAGTCTTGCGAGAAAACGTTACGAACGCATGATAGACACTTGCTGTAATTTTGAGCAACTAATTCCCATACAGATGATAACTTTTCAACCACTCATCCTTGAAAAATTAATGTGATAATTTACATGCACGAAGACTTAACTCTACATTATCTCCTGGGAAATGCATAATTTTCACTTTTATTGCACAAGTGCATATGTGAACGTCTTATGAGACCAGCCATTTAGCAGAGTGCATAATTGAGCATGAAACTGAATTAAACGTTTTATCAAACAATAATATTTCGCAAATACGATAGTAACTATTTTTCAAACGCCTAAAAAGAAGCTAACATGATTATCAAGCAACCAAGAGAGCTTTAACTACGTTTAAGTCAACAGATCACAGCAGGCACATTTAAATGACACTGTTAAATAACAGATGGTCGAGTGAAATAACTATTCATGTCAAATCCATAAGTGGTCAGGCAAAGGAAAAGGCTTCAAGAAAATCACGTTGCACATAAATTGAGCGCTGCGGCAATCTTGAAGTTTAGAGGAGAATATTAATCATGTCCTTCCAATTTCCGCGAGTAGGAAAGAATTTAAAATGGGGTACCGCCTCCGCAAACCGATTAATAGGAAGAACGAGAAGCCGGAGACGCCCTCCCATTACGCCCACGAGACGCAGGTTGCATTCGACTTCCAGCGCTTCCGGCAATGCAGGGCACCTCCCTAAAAACCAACAAGCAAGCGGCGAGTCCTTCCCACGAAGGACAAAGGCAATCAAAAAGAAAAAATACCAGACGAACCAACCAAATGCCTTTATCCTCTTTGTTGTTTTTTGTACATAAATAACTATAAAACTAACATAAATAAAATATAGTATGTTCAGGTAAACGTACATTTATTTCTAAACGAAAAAACTGTATAAGGGGCAAAAGACATGCGATGGTCCGATATTTTAATCTTTCACGCCATATATATATTTATATATGTGTATATATATACATGTATACACAACACACATTCAAACTCAAAAACCCGCCATATCTCCTGCCTCTCAAGTGTTTGTTCCTATCCCTTTTATTTATATCTATTTCCATTTGAATTACGAGTATATACATATATACGAGCACATATATATACACTCGCTAAAATACTAATACACACGAGCTCGTATATATGCACACACACGCAACTCTGTTACCCCAAGTGTCTTTGTCCCACAGCGCGGAAGAGTGTTATTACCGGCAATTTAAAATGCTAATGGAAAGTAGAAACCCTTTTTAAATATCCTTAACGAACCAATTTTATTCTTCATTTATGAATATTACATACCTAAAGGACTAATTGGTGTTTTAAAAATAAAATTACTTTATTTTATTCGCAAGCTATTACATTATTTTCCTTAATAGTAGCGTAGCGGTATTAACAATCAGTTATTAACGAGATATAGAAATACGAGCCACGATAACATGATTTCGTAATTTCCTTAGAATGTTAAGCAGGTTAGCACTCGTTTCATCTTTAAAACCATTTTAAGGCCTTTCCATTGAAATATTTAGCCAAATTAAACTAGTAGTTCGTTACTTTTTTGTCCTAATATGACGTCAGGCAGAGGGAAGCTACTGCCGCCAATATTGCTAGAATTTTTACTTACGGACAGAAACTGATATTTTCTTGAAACATTTTATTAGAGATGGCGTCATAGAGGAGAGCTATCTTTTTCCTTATCTGGCTGCCATATTTCTATGAATCAACTCAGAAATGAGCATTATAATTTCATTAAATGAAATATGGTTACATAAAATTATAAATGTGTTCATTTATTATTATCAATCATTTCCCCATAAATAACAACTCCAACTTCTTGCAATCGCATTTCACTTTCAATCATTTTGACGCAACGTAGCTTTGAAGGAAAGGATCGTGACGATAAATTTAAATATAGGTGCCCTCTGCCACCGTGTTAGAGTATTCGTTATCACGCCATTCTCTGTGCATTTATATTTTGTATTTATGCATATTTTTCTTTTCAAATTGCTATCTAATATTAATTTTGCTGACCATATGTTTCGAATTAATCTCGTACTATACCGTCGAGAGTAATGAATGCTCGACCATGAGTGGTGAGCTTCCAGAGATTGACACGTCTCCGTCAAAAAAGAAAAAAGCAGCCAAAGCCACTTGAAAACTCTATTGCGATAATCTAAGGTTTGGGAGCAGGTTTAAAAAAAAGACCCCTTTTCATCAACAATGTGGGAAACAACAACGGCAACTTCTAGTGAGCTGTTGTATTTTCAAATGTTATCATTATTGTTCCTCGTATATCAGTGTGTAGCGTAAAAGTACTTTCTTTGGAGGAATCGAAAGCAGATGCAGCGTTGGAGGAATCGAAACATATTCAGCAAAATGGTGTTATGATTGTAGGAAATTCTGCAGGATTTCATTGTCTATTCTGGAGTAGGCAGAGTACTGATGAAACGTTTGCCACGTGATTTACCATTGCAATGAGACAGCTATACAGTAAATACATAGGGGTTTTCCGTAAGTGCCACCTAGTCATGAAAAAATGACGGACTGTAGACCACACCTGAGCTCCAATTAGCACGACGTTAGCCTTGTAATGATAATCAGTTGAGCAGCGCTTAGCGGCAGGAGCTATGCACAAACTATCGAGTGAGATGTCCAGATGCGCAATGCAACATTTTACCCTGAAGCCAGGATAAACACTATCACCATGCCGCACTGTTGCCTTCGGATATCTAGGCGATAGCGCACGGAGTCACCGTGGATTACACATGCCCAATATATTCCAGTGATGACGTTCAAGGATATATTAAATGTTTCATCGCGCTTTAGGACAGCCCGCCTGATAGTGTGTGGATGTTATCTGTCGCCCAGGTAACGCTCTGCTAATTGTCGCCTTTCGATTTTGTTCTACTTGAAAATCTCTTTGCTCGGGACTCTCGTATGGAACTAAGCAAGAATGTCTCCTCTCAACTTATCTCTGGCATATTCCGCGCTCCACCTTCAATGCAACTTAAACGATTTGATTTAACATTCCTCACCACAACGCAGTACTAAACCTCTGAGGAAATACGCGTTTTTGAGACCCATTTCAGCACTTAATTACGAAATTAAACAGAATGCAAATAATATCTGATCGTTTCTTGAAGAATCATACTAACAGAAAGCGTAGCTTTGCAAGGTTTTGGTTGGCGTAGAATGGAAAAACGAAGAATACTACGCAGAAAAAATAGAGAAGTACAAATCGATTCGAACTCAATGTCAACACAAAGAAACAGTCCAAGCTCTCCATTTCTTCGGTAGACAGGGTAGTAGGTCACAGGGATACATTTAGAGGAATTGGCTACAGAACCAATTATTATATTTTACCTTGCACAATTCTAGACCATACCAGAAGGAAAAAATTGACGACAACCTAATAACTACTACAATGGCTGGTGAATTAACACCCCCTGCCACACGTCCTCTTTGCAGCCTGTGAAATCCATCAATCAGATCGCATTCTCTGAAGCCGCTAACTATCTGAAATTGATTTTTTTTATTCCTCCCAATCCCGCTTATGAGGAATGCATTATGCCATTCCTGCTGCGCAAAAAATAAATGAAACTATCAAAATTGACATGACGCATAAAATATGACATAACAGTACTTTTCAATATGAAAAAAAAATCCAAGGTCCTCTCAGATCTTCCACGGGGAAAAGTAAAAAAAATGTAAACTTCTCTGGGCGAGCCAGAATATGCGTAGTTTTGGCGTTATTTATCGTACCGTCAGCTGCCTGTATACACAGTGGACGCGGATCCACTGGGACAGCTGTCAAAATCTGGACTCCCAAAAGGGAGATATTCCCTCTTTTCCATATTTTCATTAGCGATGTCGCATCGTGCATCAGACACTGTCGCTGTCACTATTATGCAGAGGACTCTTTCACATTCACTTGTCAACCAAACTCTTGGATCATGTCCCCGATGAATTAGAGATAATATGTGAGAAATAATATATGAGAAGATATCCAACATAAAGCTAATCAAAGAAAGAAAGCAGAGTAAAGATCCATAGAAAATAACGAAGAATATAGCTATCATTTTTTTTCAACAAATTAGTAATTAGAAATAAATCCAAATAAGGTCTTCATTGGATATTACTCGTGATAACACAATTCTAGAGGAAGTAAGTTAGGATCCCCACAATTCAAGAAGACAACAGCTAAGATTAAGACTTGTATAAAAGTGAAAAACACCCAATGTTGCAGGTTTTTTGGCGGGGATAGTTATGGGCCCAAATTCACATAGCAATACCCCGCAAGCGGTCGCGTCGCAAGGGTAAGTGGCGGGGGTGGTAGGGCACCAGCCATGCATTTGAATATGTACACCCATCAGCCCATATACATGACCACAGGTTCACGTACAAATACACACACGCACACATATACATGATTAAATCCAACATAAATTAAATGACCTAATTCGTAAATGTTTGTATTAAAGTAAATGTATTGTGAGTTAATGTTCATTAAATTAAGAACACAATGTATACTATATATCCACTGTTCTTTATTCTTGTACAACTAGTTTCAACGCTTAGGCATAATCATGACGCCTAAGCGTTGAAACTAGTTGTACACATGCCTGTACAAAGCCACATGCCCTTGCGGCAGCTTGCGGGGTATTATGTAGATGTACAAGAATAAAGAACAGTGGATATATACATTGTGTTCTTTATTTAATGAGCATTAACTTCCACAAAGTTGAGCCTGAAACAATAGAAAGCATAAATGTATTGTGTTTTAGGATCCAGCTTTGGAAATAATACTTTTATTATGTTCATGGACATTATATTTGTATTATGTTAATAAACATAATACTTGGATTACTAAAAATGGCGTTTTCTAAGATTTTTTTGGATATCGATATCAAGAAAGTGGATCTGAATTTACTGGGATCCTCCCTATCACCGCTCTTGTACGTAAGATAGCTCCCATTCGTGGTCATGTAAGGTAGCCCCCATTCGTGAGGTAATGGACCTTTTTGTATCGACTGCTACAAAAATTGTTTTAACGAAGGTGCAGTGTCTTCAGCAAGGTCCTCCTTCACTCTAACGGGGATTTCTTCCGGATATGAGACTTGCGGAGCTGTTTTTATATTCCTATCTGGAAGAATAATATAACACTCATGAGCTCTTCTTTCTGTGTCTTAATATTTTTGCTGCAGGCAATCTGCAAAAAACTATTTAGAATATATGGTTTTTTTAGGCTAACGTAACAATTTCGCAATTAATTTACAGTTGGAAGTTTCCCTTGTATTCCCTTGAAGTAAGGTAAAAATTACTTTGGGTTATAGACTAAATCTTCGCATGAAATGTTGCTTTTAACGGCACTTTATGCCTTCTGTCGGTATCCAACGAGTTTCCCTTTTGAAATACTCATTAGCATTGTCATTTCTTTTTCAAACTATTTTTAAAACTTTAATGTTAAAGTCATGCGGCCGCAATATTTGTCTCCTTAAGGCCGCTCTGACATCTCTGATATACCATCTTGGTTCGTTATTTTTTGCATATCTATGGAATGCATTTCTCTTTCCCGTTCCGTATATATTTTTTTGATTTCCTAGGGTGTTCCGATTCAGCACTGTCAGTTTACAACCTGAATAATTGCAATTCCTATTTTAAAATCTCCCGAAGCCATTAAAACTCCTTTTATGGAATGGATATGCTCTACAATTTTCCTTAATCACTTTCTCGAACTACGTTTTCATTTTGACAAATACACCTTTGTGGTCTCCCTACTGCCTTCAGTTATGCCTACGCTCGTTATTATTTTTGGTGCATTAGTCACATACATGTCGCAGACATTTTTACCCCGTTTCGTTGATTTAACTACTCGCTCTAACGATAATTTTGCGAATACAGTAATAAGTTTTTACACATGAATCGCGATTTTTTATCTGTTTTCCTTTGCAATAATCGTCCCTATTAAGTTTCGGTGAACAGATGCCCTAATAACCGCGGTACACGTTAAAAATAGATGCGGATGGAAAAATATGTGCATACGTACATAGCCGAAAATCAAATTATGTGTTAGTAACAATCAAGCTCGCTGGATGAACAAAAAAGAATACAAATTATATATGCTTTTGGGAATTCAATTCCCGCAGAACAGGTGCATATTTTATCATTAAATAGGCGCCATGTACACGATGTTTCTCAAATTATTTTAAGGCCCTTCATCAAATTACGCACAACATAAATACTTTTTCTTCTTCTATTCCTTCGTTACAACTTATTGTTAGCAGCATCACTCACTGTGCGACTACTGCTGTGCTTACTACGATAACATTTGGGCAGTCCTAAATTTAAACCACAAAAACCTTCAAATGCCAGTGTTCGCTTCATTTATCACATTACGAAATATGACGCTCACACTTCTTTACAAGAAGAAAATGCCTCAATGTATGTAAGCGAAGAAAACACTTCTTGGGATGCCTGCTATTTAAAGCCGTAGGTTTAAAAAAACCAGACTATTTGACAAATTTCTTTTCACGGATTGCTGACGTCCGACAAAGAGCTTCGCAAAACCCTGCTCACTCATTTTACATTTTCACCCACCAGAACAGACTCCTCCATAACTCTTTTTCAGTTACATCAGTCAAATTTCTGAACTTTTACCTCTACATAACCGACACGAACCATCCATAAACGTCCTGACTCAAACATTCCGAGTACCTCCCCACGCCACCCGACTTGGCCGATGATGCTCCTTTTGTTCTCATTCTGCATGGAATATTTACCGTCTCTTTTTTATCCCAATAATTGATGCCCGTATAAAACTGATCGTGCCAAAGGGATTTCCGATTTTTCCTCTTTTTCGTCTACTCTCTTTGATTATGATATTTGTACTCTTTCTTTTCACTTTGATATACTCGATTAATATCCATAAACTATATTAATTTGTTTATTCTCTAATATAGAAATATTTGCAAAAAATACTATATGTCACACCACGCTGGTATACCTACAATATTATGCTATGCCTTTCAATGAAATGTAAATAAGTTTGTACAAAGGTCAACCTTAATTAAAAATCTATTATCGTACTTATTATTTCGGTATTTTATCCCTGATGTCATTCTCATTTTTTTTTCAATTGAACCCATACGAAAAATCCTTAATTAAGACATCATTCATTATTTTATCATAGCAAACCGATATCATTTGTCAGAGAGGCAGAAATGTGATGCTTACAGTTATATTCACTATCATATTCCGCAAATTTCAAGAAAAAGTCACAAAATATGTTTAGGAGGGAACAAAAATGTCTATATCATAATAAAAAATCAACAAAAATTCACGTTGAAACGCGAACAGCGCGGAGACATAAAGGAATAAATAAATTAGATTTATCTTACTTATTCCGAGCACCATTCAAAACTCGATCAGCAAATAAATTAAACCTGCATACCAAAGTCACTGTTTCTCTCCCATCTACAAGTATGCAGCCATTTTTTACGATTAACAAATATTGATTATTATCATAAATGAATAATTGGAATTCGGCTCCGCTTCTTAATACCTGCGGATCCCGATCGTCTTTACCTATCATGCTTTCTTCTTTAATTAAGCCATCTTCTAGTGGTTTGGGAGCTTGATAGAGTACTTCAATGTATTCTTTCCATTTATTTCCAATGTCGTCATCATCTATTAGTATTTTTCCATTAGCGGCTCGGATATTTTGCGATTTTGTTTTTCTTTCCCCGAATTGCCCCATTATTAGTTTATAAGCCATCTCGCTATTTCCCTTTTCATGTTATCATTAATTTCTTCGCAGCAGCTTTCTACCCATTCTTCCTTTGCTTCTTGCACTCTCGTATGACCCTCCCACCACCGCCTAAAGAGACCAAATTCCCAAAAATAAGAATTGAAAATAGTTCATCCGTCTTAATTACGAGGCATGATTTTTATATGTTTTGCTATATTTGTAATGCACTAAAGAGAAAATAACACACAAGACTCAAGCAAAATATATCTTTCCCATTCTAGAGCAGTTTACATATACTCGTACATCCTACACTAAAATCTTTTTCTTTTTTTGCATGCTGAAAATGTACAGTTACTGCAATATAGGCATCTATGAACTATCTCATACGGAACTAAATTAACTTTATGACAACTACTGACGGTGCGGGGAGGTAAGACCATACATTGAGTAAGGGTAAAAAGCCACAGAGCAAGACAGCATGTCAGAACAGTGAAGCCATTAAATAAGCGAAATCGGCCATACTGGGTCGACAATATATGCAGTTAATAAGCCTGATACAGGGCTAATAAAATAAGAATTGGAACGGCACCAAGGGAATTTCAAATATTATAAGAAGAACTTATAATAATTCATAAAAAAAGAGATTTATTTATCACGCTGTCGCACATGCACGCTAAATTTTATTGTCAAACCAACATGGCTAATGCGAAAAAAATGGCCTGACTAAAGTATATAGAGACGCCATCTGCTCTCTTACTTATTCTATGTGCTAAGGCCCCCAAGAGTATGTATCCATTTCATTTGCACAGGACAGAGGTAATGTCCCAACAAATTTTAATTTAAAAAATATGAAATTGTTAGGATGATTTAAAGATAATTGTAAGAAATATTTATAAAATTGAATATTAGTAGAGAAAGCTCAGCCAAAAAAATTAATGTATTTCACAGATTTACATAATCGTCTTTTATCATAAGTAAATACTTGAAGTTTTGTTTAAACTGATTTCTTTAATCACGAAGTTCAGGAAAAGAAAATTGCATAATAAAAAGATATTTAAATATGGTTTTTCATTCACAAAAATAATCGTTCTGCGACACAACACCGCCGCTTTTAAGGTAACATTCTGATGAAAAGTGTACGAACCAAAATGTTTTAACGAAATGCGTAACTATGCAAACATGGTCACAAAGTACGTTCATCATTACCATCATTTACCGTACCTCCTAGAATGCTACAAGTTTCCAGGGCATCCGGTTCCCCGCCAATATCTCCATTCACTCACTTTTTCTTGCAATGATGTTCTACTAGCAACTTGATTCTTTCTTTCAATTTATTCTCTGCAGTTTTTCCGATTTTGCTTAAACGTTACTTTCATGCACTATCATTGCAAACTACTATGAATTAAAACGCGTTGGATTAGTATTCACCCCCGTTTATCCACCGCATTGCAGAAATTTTTCTCCTCTTCAACCCTTCAAAAGACTCGTTTTTGCCATTCATCTACATAATACCCCACAAGCCGCCGCAAGGGCGTGTGGCGGGGGTGTTAGGTCACCACCCAAAAAAGGAAAAAAGAAATACCGCATTCAAAACCAACACAATCTGCAAAACCATTCAAGCTGTCTATTTCGTATCCATTGTTCATATGTAATATTTAATATCAAATTATCTATCTTGTTGATATCACGCAAGTTCCACAGCCGTACGAAACCAAACTGTACGTATACATTTTATGAAACATTTCCTGATGCCCGAGTAACCTCCGTGATTGTAACTAATAATAGGAAGCTTCTTTGGTAACACTAATCCTATTGTCTATCTCCCTCTTGAACGAATGCGTTCAGGGACTATTTAAACGTCTGCTTCCGCTTAATTCTCGATAGGTACTGCATCCTTTTTTTACGGATTCCAAACCAATACTTTCAGCAAGTGAAGGGAAAAAGAGGGAGCGAAATGCAGTAATCGAGTTTCGCCCATTTCGGGTGCGCCGTCTCGTTACGGACGAGGGCGAATGACAATGCCAGGTTTCCCATTCTCATCTTTCCCTCCCCCCTCCACACTACCACTACCCCTCACCGAACGATTCGGACTGTTGACTCTCTCCCGCGTTAACTCGGCGCAAACGTCGACGGCATCACCATCGGCCCGCGGGTGGAGAGGGTCACGAGGGGGGGGAGGCAGGGGGGCGAAGGGTTAAACGAGTCAACAACGGGGAACCCGCAAACTCCCACGTACAACAAAACGCCGTACACAAACAACGGGGATCCTCACGTCCCCTTCGCCCATAGGCCCTCCGCCTTCTCAATCGGCCATCCGGCCGCACGGAAGGTCCGCACGGCCCCCACCCTACACTGCCCGTCACCCCTTCCCTCTGCCAACTTCAACGCCACGAGAAACGAAAACAGAACCGAAAGACATGAGAGAAGTCAAGTCTCGTGCAGAGGAATAGGATGAGCAATAAACGGGGCAGCGTGCGGGGACAGACACAGGGGGAGGGGTTGGGGGGGAAGACATAGAGAGCCGAGTGGCCAGTAGCTCCCCCTTGCAGAGCCTCGCTCTCTCCCTCGACTACGAAAAGAGGAAGCGGATGCCATTGGATGCACCACAGCCTGCCGCAGCAGCAGTCCGAAGGGACCAAACGTACCACCACAGTGACGTAAAAGAGCTCCTCCCCACGCTTTCGACCTCCCCCTTTACAAACTCCCTCAAGCCATCATCTATCTCCTTCCCGGCATACTCGACTCACCCCTCCACCCACTCCGACCCACCACGCACACAAAAAAAATACCCCCATCCTTCCTTCCTCCCGTATTCCGAACAGAAACTTCACAAACGGAAATGAAGGCATCGGACGGACAAAACACACGAGCCGTGTGGCAACAGTGTAAGAGTCCCACGGAGAGAGGAAGGGTGAGATGGAGGAAAAGCTCGGGACTCTGAGGTGGGATGAGGCGCAGGGTGAAGAAGGAAAACGGAGGAGGGATGGAATGGGGAAGGGTGGAGAGCTAGAAAGATTCGGGAGAAGGGGGAAGGAGACGAGAAGGCGGTAGCCGTGGTGAATGGGATAGCCGAGTGGGATGGGACGTGTTGTCATTTTTTTTCCTAAATAAAATGCGGACGGACGAGCGAAAGGAACGAACGGTACAGGAAGAGAGGGCCGGCGAGGAATAGGGATGGGTGGTTACGAGTGAGATGGTTGGATTGGTATGGATGAGGTTGTTGGGTGGCAGGGCTCGGGAAGGAGATAAAAAGGAATAAGACCCATGATCTGTAGTGGGCAAAGGGAGAAGAGGACTCGAACTGCGTCTCTGAGCTATGGGAGTTGCGTAAAAATGTGGGAGAGGTTTGGAATGAATTGGAACTTGGAAGGAGGGGGAGGGATGAGGAAAGGGGAGCGGGCAAAGGGGGAAATGAGGATGAGAGGAAGGGAGGGAGGGGTAAAAGGTGTGGGCTGGAGTCTTGGGAGAGGGGAAGCGAAGAGGGACGAAGGGGGGGGGGAGGGAAGTGAGGGAATGGAATGGGGAAAAGAGGTTCCGATAGCAGGAGAGGAGGGCCCCATGCTATGCGGAAGGGAAGGCCAAGGCCACATCTCGGGCGAGAGAGGAAAGAGTGAGAGGCAACAACCTCGCCTTCCCTCCAGCTCCGATGCCTGCCTCTCCGTTCTTTCTCTCCGACTATAATTCTTTGTCCTTTTCCATCACATCCGTTCCCCCGCCGCGCGAGTTGAAATTCCCGTACGCGATCGCGGGATGGGGTCTGGAGGGAGGGATGGACGAGGCGGGGGCGGGCGATTAGCGTGCCGGATGTGTGTACACGTTATTACCGTACGGTACGGGGTCGAATAAACAGCTGAAGTCATACGGCTCATGGGTGGAAACGGGAAAAGAAAAGTTCGACTGGGAAGTGGGGAGAAAGAGTAAATACGTCGAGCCGGGAGCTACTGATGGATAACGAGAGTGAACTCAGGAAATGTATCGCCAAGTTCTTTCGGTTCGGTCACGATGGGAAGACTTCTTATGAGTGACTTCCACATCAGGATGTGTTTAATCTTTCCCATTTGAGTCCGGATATGACATTTCGTAAGAAGAAATCGACCACTGGCACATAGGAAATAAAGACGTGGAAGATATGCGAGCGCTGGCCGCCTTAGGCATCATGCAAGAAGAGCTACTTAATTTGAGAAAAGGAATTACCTCTACGTGACACATCGACTTCACGAAAGACTCATCATAGTTAACGAATGCCTAAGAATTTTAAATAATTCTTACATTTCTGATATAAAAGAGACATAAACTAGGAGGATGCCATAGTATTTTTAAGCTTTGCCTAGAGAATGACTTTCAAAAAGATGCTCATTAATATACTTGTATGTCCCAATAGGGGAGAAGGAAATGGATTAAGGTGATGATCACAGTCACACCTTCTGCAGTCACAGTTCCGTGGCAAGATGATTCCTTGCATGACAGAGAGGTATGAATTATGCGGAAGTTTCAATAGAATTTTGTTACTCTGAGATTTTGAGGATATTTTCATTACACACCAGGAAACAATAAACTCAACTAATAAGGTTTTGCTGTCAACTGCACGATAAATAAGTCCGTTCAGAACTATTTCCAGCTAAAGAGATTACCCCAAGAAAGGTATTAGTTTGCGGAATGTAAATCAGCTAAGAAATATGAGCTCTTCGTGATGCGCAGGAATTTCGCGACTCTTATGCATGAATTTCACAGTTCAGTAGGAAGGATTTCTGCAAGGGTTTCAGATAGCAAATAAATTTACATACTAACGGACCATCTAAATCCACGAGGGTCTGCACGATATAGATAACTTATATTTATATATATGTATGTACGTTCATTAAAACTCTTCACATCGTTCCCTTTTGGATTAGTGAAAGTCAACAGGAACCCTGATCTCAAGCAATGAATTCACACCCTTTACTAATTTCTTCCATAGTGACTTGCCTTTGCATATTTCCCAAGAATCTGTTTCTTTACTCTACTTAATAACTACCCGTATAGATTTAGCAGGAAGGCATGAGCACTAAATAGTGACGTCAACCGTATTAACCATTTGCATGCTCTTCTATTCCTAAGGCACTTGTATTTCTCCAACCGCATTCGCCCATGATGTTTTCGGTCAATACCTTCTCTAAAACCATTTACTATTCTCTCATATATCCGTTTGGTGATTTTCTCACCTTCATTCTCTCAGTGTATCCAACCAACCTATCGCACTTTTTTTTCTTAGTCTATTTCCCTGGAATTAGTCTTCCACCTTTTAGTCAACTATCGACGCTTTCTTCTGAACTCACTCAGTCCACTCTCAATTTACACCAGGCCACTGGACTAACCTATTATTATTTGGCAGTTTACCGGTGAATGCAGGTTTTGGATGGGCGCACTGACTACGAGTGTATGCAGATATCTACGTATCTAATCCTCTCTCAACACCAAACAACATGAGATCCTACACTACAATATATCCTTCTTCAATTTAGCTTACTTTCTCCCTCACTTCATTCCGTCCAACATGCCTATCCCTTCCCCTCCCCCCATCTTGCCCCCAAACATATCCCCTCTATCACAGTCTTTAACGTTCCATTCCCAATAAAAATGCCCTAGACCTACTCTTCTTGCCTCTTATAAATTTCTCCGAAGAAATATCTCCCTCCATTACCATGTTCAGAGCCTCTTCGTCCGTTTCCCTTTCCGTACATATTACCTTTTTCGTCCTCTTCCACGCTCACTAGAAAACCTCCAATCTGCAATTACGTGTTCTTACTTCAACGACAGGCTCCAAGCCGGACAAACTACCCTCCATGCAAAATTTTTTACTGATATTTTCTTTATATCGTAATTTACATAACACTGAGCCTGATGACTCAAGCATCAAAAAACCTTACTCGGATAATTAGCCGAAGAATAGCAGGAAGGATAGAAGAAAACCTCTCGGAAAACCAATACGGATTCAGGAAAAACCGAGGAGCAAGAGAGGTAATTCTCAGCTTGAGAGTTCTGGCCGAAAAAATGGGACACGTAAATAAGCCATGATATGTGGCATTCGTGGACTTGGAGAAGGCCTTCGACAAAGTCGAATGGAACAAGATGTTCAAGATAGTAGAAGCGCTTGGATTGGACCACAACGAAAGTAGAATTATCCATGACGTCTACAAAAATCAGGTTACAACAATGCAAACGAAAAATGGAAGAAAAATAGAAGCCAAAATAAACAAAGGAATAAGACAACCTCTTGCCGGAAATATTCAACGTTTACCTGGAAGGGACAATAAAAGAAACAGACGAATTGAGTTTCAAAGGAGTCAAGATAAATGGAGAAGAAATCAACAGGCTCCGGTTTTGCAGATGACATCGCAGTAGTGGCGGAAACGCGAGAGGACCTGCAAGCAACTCTAAGTGCTACGGATCAAGCACCGGGGGAACATAATATGAACGTCAACAAGAAGAAAACTAAAATCCTAGTGTGTGGAAGAGAGAAGCCGAATGCACATATCACAAATCGAGGGCTGAAACTAGGGCAAGTGGAATCCTTCATCTACCTGGACAGCAGCATAACATGTGATGGCATAAATTCGACCGACAATCAAGCAAAGAAGGCGTTCTTTGAGAAGAGGCAACTACTATGTTCAAAGAACATGAGTTTGGAAACAAGGAATCAGTTCATCAAGACTTTCGTGTGGGGCATGTGGAGCGCTCTCTGGTTCGAGACTTGAAACATTGGAAAAGTGGCCCAGCGAAGAATGGAAGCCTTTGAAACATGGTGCTGGAGGAGAATGCTGAAGATTAAATAGACAGACAAAGTAAGGAACGAGGAAGTATATAGAAGAGCAGAAGAGGATAGGACCATATGGAGAACTCTACGGCAAAGAAGAAATAGATGGACTGGACACACATTGAGGCACAATGGATTGATTAGGAATATAATAAAAGGAAAAATAGAAGGAAAGATTCCGCAAAGAAGACCAAAAGGCATGTACATAGGACATAATTAAGAAGGACATAAAACAGAGAAGGTATCAAGGAGTGAGAGAATTGGCATTAAACAGAGTATAAAGGAGGTCTGCAGTAAACAAATCCTAGGATTCAAATACTGATGACGGTGACCGTAAGGCAAGGTCCTCTGTTTCAAGTCCCTCCTCTTCGTAAAAGCTAATACTTCAACCTTCGTCCTAAATACTTCCTAGACAGATAAGCCTCTAGTTTGAGCACTCTAATTTAACTTAGTCTTCACGTTTCTCGGGAACCTCATTACCTTTGTTTTTTAAAATTGATTTTCATTAAATACATTATTCGCACCGCATTTAGTTTTATCTCATGCCTTTCTCAGAGTTCTCAATTTTTTCAAACAATATTGTGTAGATGACACTTTTATACGTGAAATTTCAGCTTTCTTAGACAAGCATTCATTTTTTGAGATTCTTGACATAAAGCCAACATTGTTTCTCACAGAATTTGCACATCTTTTCATATCGCATATTTTTCAAAAATATTCTGACAGGGTTTACAAAATAAATGTCGATAAGTATGCAACTATAACAAAAAACGATTTTATTTTATTTATTTTAGTACCCTGAACGTCACCTCTAGGTTTTGTGACAGGCGGCGAACACATACCAGACAAATTTTTACCCGAACATGACCCTACCGCGGTCGGACAATTTTATTATCATCCCCTATCGTTCGTGGAAAAAATGACATATTAACTCTGTCTGTTCTACACTTAATCTCTCTAATTTTATGAACGTGGTTTCTTCTACTGAAGTACGATGGGATTGGATGTATGTGTTTGGACAAGCTAACAAAGAAATTAAGATTTATTAGAAGAGTTTTGGAGATATGTGATGAAAAGGTTAAAAAGAAATGTTATATGTCGCTGATTAGGCCAAATTTAAGAATATGTTAGGATGTGGAATCCTCATCATATTGGTTTGACTGATGAAAATGTGGATGAAAAGTAGTAGGAAAAAATTTGTAAACTGCCTCCTATGCAAATTGTGTCCATATGCACCCATTCAGGTCCTTTATAATTTCATGATTTACCAGATCTACTCCCCAAGCTTGCAATGCCAAACCTGAAAATGTCAATACTGATCCCTCTATAAATTATAATTGGATATTCATGATTAAACGCCTTCAAATAACATCACCGCAACCACCCTTGACAGAAGCGTCACGTATACAGGTCACACATTTTTCATACGGCACAGCATACAGAATACAAACTTTCCTAGTCATAGATGTTATATCAGTAGCGGTTGCAGTATTCATACGAAGGTAAAGACTTCCCGTACTAGGTGTGACCTGGTTCCTCACTGGAGGGGCATCGCGATACCGACGGCTTAGACCCTACGGCGTCCCATAGCATCCGGCAGTTTATGGGAGCATATATTTTTTTTACTGTTTCCTCGAGGTCGAAAATATTTTGTATCCTGTACATTCAAACCTTTTCGCCTACAATATTCATACAGTGCGCCTTTTGTGACGAATAGCAGCGTTACGTGTCATAAAAGTGGGTTCCTACGGGATATTCTAACTTTTTCCATGAAACCTCGAATGCCGCATTTGCTTAAGAAAGTACCAAACGGGCTGCAAAGTGCAGAAGTTTTATTTCCATACTTCTGCCTCCATGAACAAAATAAATAAAAGATACCTCAGTAAAAAGACAGTGTCCTAAAACATTTTTCCAACGAAGCTGAAAATGTTAAGCATGTTAAAGCAGTGAGTACCGTAGCGCATTTCGTATGCTCAGTACACCTGCGCGTTAATGTTGACAAATACATAGCATAGACATACACTTCACACAAAGGAAATGAAATTTTCTTTTGCTTAATGTAAATTATACAAAATTAAAGCAGCCACAAAACTTGCCGTTAATGATGAAAATGTGACATTGCCCATAAAATAAGCGGCGTTGGGAATGCAATGTTATTTTCCAGATTAGTTGGATGTAATGCCATATTGACAAGTAATGCCATGGGCTTTTTACAGCCAGCAGTTGTCATTTTACACGGCCAAAAAGCAATCCTCAGTCCATCAAATTGTGTAGCCAAGGCTGAGATTCAGAAGGGCGACAATAACTTCAGATCATTTGTAGATATCAACAACCACTTCATCTTACAAAAATTATATAGCTAGAACTTAAGGGTTAAAGAGAGAAAAATATTTTCAAGCTATTAAAGTTATTCTCACAAAAGTGGATTAAGTTTCATTTCAATGCATTTTTGCGAGATGATTCAAACACTGCCCTAACCTCAGGTGCATATTAAAGAGTAGTGCAGTAGTGGTCAAAAATATAAAGACTACATTCGTAGAACAAAATGCAGAGATAGGCAGTACGTAGAATAAGCTATATTAATGAAATCAAAATAGTGCCAGCGTTACAACTCGTTTACGATATTTACATTCATTAAAGTTGACTCATCCTTGAAGGAAAATGTTTCCTTAAGCTCCGTATTTAATGAAATATAAACCAATGAAACTATCAACAAAAATACAAAAATTAAATTTCCAACCCTTCAAGTTAGCGCCCCACTTGGTTGTCCCACTGACAAATATGCAATGGATAGGAATTAGCATGAATACAAACGCACAGAAAGAATTATTGATACAATGCACGCGAAAGAATACAAATTACATCCCACATTAAATAACGGACATAATCAAAACGAATGTAGCATGATATTTTTATCTGACACGCTTGTAAGGAAGCAAAAGATTTTATTTCTCCATGAGCACAAGGGAAACTATAATAAATTCACGCAACCGAATTCGGCGTTTCTTCTGGGTGACAGTGGGAATCCATCGTCCTCGGAGCTACGCAAGAGATTTATTGTTCGGCGTCGGATCCATGCTGTTGACCATGTCTTTAAAGCTCTCGGAGTAAATTCCGTCTTGTTTCTTTCCCCCTCCCTTCTAATCTTCTTCCATTCCGTCCCTTCTCTCTCTCTCTCTCTGCCTCCTCTCCAATGAAATCTCTTCCTTCCGTTCTACTTTCTCATTCCCGTGGATCGAATCCTCGTCGGGTAAGGAGTTGCCCCCTCAAGCGTCTCCACTCATCCATCAAGCACGTTTGGACGAAAAGCCGATTCTTCGCGGGTGCACTCCGCCAATCGTTATTTCTTTTTTTTGAACGTGTGTAGCCGGAATGAGGAAACAAACACGTCTGCGGGAACAAGGATTCGTTTTCTCATCGAACAACGCCCGCGGAACAAAGGATGTTTATTGATATCCAGTCGGATATCAGTCCAAATGATGTAGGAGCGCTAAGATCCTTCCATCCCAACCCACCAACCTCCCTTCCCCACCCCCCACGGTATTTCTTCGGGGAACGAATTTTTTTTCCCGCTTAAGACGATGATTCTCCGAACTTAGCAGCTGAGGCAAACAGGGTAGCGGAATTAATTTTTACTCGCAAGGATGGAGGATGTTCGTGATGGTGATCAAGATAAATTCGCAAGAGGAAAAAAGTCGTTCCCCGAAAGCCAGGAGGAAGTAAGTGCTAATTTAGATTGTATTTTATTAATTGAATAGCCAAAGTCCTCGAGTTATCTATCTAGCAGGTAAGATAGATACCGCGGGGTGCTGCTAAAATGTGGGAAACAATAAATAATTCATACATTAATGAGTACCAGCCTCAGGAGCATCAGGGTTCATGACCCGGTTAGCCGAAACTATTCGGCTGGACTTCGATTAACCGTTTAAACCGCTCGTTTAAATTTTCCTTATTTTACAGCAAGAAACAGTAAACAAACGACAATTCTTTCCGAATTACCGTCGTAACTGATTAATTTCAAGCTCATGGTAACGAGGCGGTAATGTTAGGCATGACATTAACCATGTAATCAGCCCGCCGTTATGTTAAATTAAAAGCTAATGAAACGTAAATATTAGGACTTATTATTTAACTTGATAGTTCAAATGTTAAACAGATACTGATACAAGTACCATATTGATACATGTACACTGATACAAACACATTTTACCTCAAGCAACACAGTAGGACATGTCCAAGGAATAATACTTCAAACTCCATGGCCCAAATAGGAAAATATGGACATTATCAAGTAGAAAAAACAAACCCATTTTTTCAATAACACACATTTATGGTGCGAATTTTTCACTCACATATTTTCGAAAATTTTAGCAAGGTCTGCTTAATAGCAACTTTGAAGCTCGATTTCCTCTCAGTTTTCAAAAGTATTTTTTTTTCCAAAAAGCCTTTTTTTGGCTTCACGTTTCTCTCACGTTAAAATCAGCATCTACAGGAGTTCCTTTGGCCATTATTGAAACGCCACGGGAATAATAAATTCCTCACAAGCAATCAACCTCACATCCACCGTAGCATATACGAAACGCCGCGAAAACCTACGATCTACTGAAACATTTTAATGGCAGGTTAAAAAATTACACCCAATATAGTTCAGGCAACAAGGATGGTTAGCTTTCAACACGGAAACAAGATGGTACGAGGATGTTAGACAGGCATTGCGACGTCAAAGGCTATTCCTTGCCAAAATGACAAATACTAGAGATGATATCTCTGGCGATAAAATGATTGAAATCAGTTATAATTACAAGATATCTCCATTTTTCGCTAATTTTCTACATTTGAAGAAACCCTACGACAAATTATCTAATAATAAACTACTCGCAAAGCTTACCAAATCGTGCCGGTCAACCGATGCCGAAAATTAAAATCTCATACAATGGAATCGAATGTTCGCTGAAAAATATTAAACCTAATATGTCCTACAGGCCGGATGAAATACCTGCTCGTATATTTCAGGATCTAGCTTCGAAAAATGCGCCGTATCTAGTAATAATATTTAAGAAGTAACCGGTAGATCACAAGGTTCCCAGAGATCGGGAAACGACAGACGTAACCCCAATATTTAAAAACGGAGACAAGGAGGAACCGAGTAATTACAGACCTATTTCCCTCACATCCATTTCGTGCAAGGTCACGGTACATATAGTTGTTAGTTCGATCGTGAAACAACTCGATAATCAGTTAATTACGAGTTATTAATAAAAAACCAGCACGGTTTTCGAAAAGGTAGATCCTGCGTGACACAACTTGAGCTTTTTGTTCATGATATTCTCATTTCGGGAGGGAGCAATGTTCCGGTGGTCGCGATTTTTCTAAATTTTAAGAAAGCCTACGACAAATTATCTCATAGTAAACTACTCGCAACGCTAGCGGCATATGACATGGATAAAAATATTCGGGGTTGGATTAGACTTTTTGAATTGCCGGGTACAAAGAGTAGTGATACCTGTAGATAGAATTAGCTCAAACGCAGCAAAAATTACTTCAGGTGTTCCCCAAGGAAGTGTTATCGCACCTCTTTCATTCCGATTTTACGTTAATGAGATTGGCTCCGTAGTCACTAGTAGGATACGTTTATTTGTCGATAATACAGTGGTTTACCGTGATATCCGTGATCCTAAGGACTCAGCATCTTTTTCAGATGACCTTAATGTTATACAACGTTGGTAAGACACTTTCAATTAGAATTACGTTTAAAAAGTGGGCAGTGATAAAATTTTCAAAAAAGAGCAATTCCCTCCCGAACGCCTACTGCATTGGGATCACCGAAATGGAATGTGTCGACTGAATTAAATACCTAGGCGTTACCCTCACTCACGATATCTCCTAGGTGAAACACACACGGGGAATATGTGGACAAGCTGACAAAAGAATTGGAATCTATAAGAAGAGTACTGGGTAAATGTCAAGGAAAGTCAAAGAGAAATGTTATCTGTCGCTAGTTACACCTCATTTAGAATATGCTGTAAGTATACTTTTATGAGATCCTCACGAAGTTGGATTAATTGCCGAATTGGATCGCATGCAACGTAGAGAAGCCTTTGTAAAACGTTTTTATGATAAACTTATTAGCGTGTCCAAAATATTAGAGCAGCTAGGCTGGGAATCACTCAATGGAGCAAAGGTTAAATTGCAGATTGAGGCTCTTGCATAAATTGGTAGAGAGTCTCTTTAGCAGTGATGTTGAAAATGTATTATTACCCCCATCGTATTACAATGGAAGAGATTATGTTAATAAAATTAGAGAGATTAAGTGTAGAACAGAGAGATTTAAGATCCCATTTTTTCCACGAACGATAGGATCATAACAACATTGTCCGATGCACTGAATGGTTGAGGCCTTAACTTTGTAGAAATCCATGTTTAACTTAAGAAATTAAATATTATCTTTGCTTTCTACGGGAATAAAACTTTATTTGTCGACTAGTTTCGTTTACACTGTAACAGACTCAGCACTAGTCCTGAGGATGTTACAGTGTAAACGAAACTAGTCGACAAATAAAGTTTTATTCCCGTAGAAAGCAAAGATAATATTTAATTTCTTAAGTTAACATTGTCCGACCTCGGTAGGGCCATGTTCGGGTAAAAATTAGTCTGGTGTGTGTTCACCCCTTGCCACACACCTTAGTGGTGGCTTGCAGGCTACATAAATAAATAAAAAGGTGAATATCACGAGATACTCGGGTAAGCCAAATTCCCAGAAGCCATTAAACTTTAAGATACGTGCACATTTAAGGTGATATTCTGGGATTATTTCAGGAATAGCACCACATGGTTCAAAATATGTTGGTTATTGTACGTTGCATCAGATTAAAAATTATATTTTACTAGGTATTATCGTCTCAAATAAGAATTGGAATCCTCTCCTCCTCGAAAAGGGTATGTGAGTAAATTTTAATTCTTATATTTATAGAAAGACGGTTTTTTACAGTTCGTCCTTTGATGGATTGGTACCGTAGTAAAAAGACGTACCATACGCACACACCACCAAAAAGATAGCAATGTTTAGGCACATTCGTGAATTAATTTGAGTAGACCATCCACGCAATGACCATGCAATGAAAAATTTTTACAAAGAAAGTGCGTGAAACTTTCTATGAACAGCTGTTCAACGTTCAGAAAGATTATTGACTTGCTAATTTCGTTCACACGCACGTCATGCCAAACTTAATTACAGGATTTAGAATTATGATGGTCATTGGTATGGCATGTTTTGAGGCAAATTTGAGCGCAGCCAGTCGTTCTACTCACGAGAAAATTTTTCGATGCATCTAGTGTTTGGTATCTCGAAATTATGTGAACGAAAATGACATCGTCCAAATATTTAGTCATCGAATCAGCTGCTAATTAGTAATAGGGAATTAGTGGCTTAAGCAAGTGGATAATTAACTTTAATATAAAACTAATAAATTAGGATATTTTATTAGTAAGCCAAAGTAGATAGCTATGCACCAACACATTCACACAGCACCACATGGAAATTTTGCCATGAATATTTTGTTGTGATGATTCATAAAATAAGTTATTTATCAAGGGATACAAAGAATATTAGAGAATATTTTAGACTAAGGCTTTCAAATGTTGGGCAATACAATTAATAGGAGTATATTTTAGAAAAATTAAAGTCAAGAGCTACAGAAATTGGTATTTTTAATATAAACTACACACAAATTCATTTCAACACTCTCCAGCATAAGGATAAATTTCTCTTCTAACTTGGGGAACATCAATTCCTATGTGAATGACTGTGTCAAGAATTTTTCGACAGCAGGAGTTGTTGGACTTTGTGAATTGCAATCATAAATTCATTCGCGGTTTCCGAAAATGAAAGGGAAACAAGAGCATAAAGCGTTCTTTAGATGGTTAAATCTGCAATGGTGGATATAGGCAACGTCACCAATTTGGAGTTTATTTCTTTGGATATTTCGGATAAATGTTTAGGACTATTAGTCAATTATTTGTCAAAAGGAACATCACTTTAATAGCAATTTTGTAAATTGAAATAAAATTTAAATCATACGATGGAAATATTGTGATTAATTTTCATCTTATCTAATTCCATTTCTAACCCGAAAGGAACAATTTCCTTGACAAAGAATTACTGAGGAGAACACAGATAAAATGTTTGACTACAACTAGACTATTATGCTATATCGTATCGATTGTGGGATACGTTTCCCAAAGTGAAAATCTCATTACTATGTATTCATTAATAAATTTTACGTCAAGCATTCATTCTCCGTGTATGCGGAGACACTTGATTCATCCGCTGGGCGAAATGTACTATCTTAAGAGGCTGCAGCTCTCATAGCGTTGCAAATAACCTTAAGGAACACAAGATCGTGCCGTGATATATCGCCTTATAATCATAAAATTTCCCTTCTTCCATGGATCCCTAATACTGCTTTACAGCAATCAAGAAATATCCCCTAAAAAAATTAAAATCAGAGTGGATCATCTCTTAAAATTTTCTTAGTCTTCAAAGGACTTGGATATACGTAGTAAGGTCCTTTGGATAGAAAGCCTATAGTAGACATGAGAGAATGAAAATAACATCTAATACACATCATGTTTGAGTCTCGGTGAGAAATTAATCTTTTTAATATTCGTATTCAAGTCTGTAATATATACCCCATTCTTCTCGCACTCACTATTATCTAATTTTTCACGAATTCAAATACGTAACATCTAATATATTTATATTTAATACAAATTGCAAAGTATTTCCATTTCATATATTAGTACCATAAAAGTGTCTACTTTCGTGAAGCATGGATAAAGAGTGATGGATGAGACAAATATTTCTTATGATTGGCATATAGGTGTTATTTAGGAATCGGAGAATGAATTTCCATTTCTAACTTCTCCACTTCACTTCTCAAAAAAATGTTTAGCACAAATTTAAAGATTACAAACATTTACACATATGAGAATAGGATAACAATATTATAACACACATATATATATATATATATATATATATATATATATATATATATATATATATATATATATATATATATATATATATATATAATCTTGAAAATGACGCTCTCCGGCGACGAACAAACACAAACACTAAGATAATAAATATTACATTACACACACAGAAACATAAAAGAAGGACACTTACAGTAGATATTTACGTTTCGACGGCACGGCCGTCGTCATCAGAATTTGATTCTGATGACGACGGCCGTGCCGTCGAAACGTAAATATCTACTGTAAGTGTCCTTCTTTTATGTTTCTGTGTGTGTAATATTTATATATATATATATATATATATATATATATATATATATATATATATATATATATATATATATATATATATAGTGTTATGGAGCTTATCAATTGATGCATCCTAAATAAATATTCTGTAACTTAATGCTTTAAGGACCAAATCAAACATCTTATTGAATGGAGACATTGCAAAAATTATATATTAACAATGAATCTGTTCGACCAAATATCTCTGAATAAAGTTTCACTTTCTCTTAAAGGCATGCTTATTTACTCTACACTTTTTATTTTACATCTAGAAAAATTAATGAAAGCCACAACTTAGAAAAAATACTCGTGTGTGTGTGTGTGTGTGTGTGTGTATACATATACACACGCATATATATACATATCTGCGGGATACTTTCTCATACTTATTCAAAGTGAACCAAGTCTTTGATTAGGTGTTATCAATTTCCGGAATATATGTTCAAGTTTATTCCTGTTACTTGTCCAAGGTAAACCTAGTATGTGTCTGGAGAATAAGACATTATTCTCGGAAAGAAGTAACGCGTCACTAAGTATTAAAAAACCCTCCCGTTATATGAGTTTACTCATTTCCTCCTTCACTGTCAAATTTCTCAACACAAAAACAACCAACAACCTCTCCAGAATTTGTGGAAGGAGTTTGTATAGTCTCGGGCTTATATGGCTTCCCATATCCGAGTCCCTTTTGAGCGGAATGGCAACAACAGTGCTATAAATCTGACTCTGCATCAAAGTGTATGGTTACGGGTTCATCGTCCACCCAATTCAATACGTACAACACACCTTGAAGCAGTCTATCTAAAAAATTGTTTCGTTTTTCAGCACAAGGTAAATAGAAAAACATTCAATTTTTCAAGATATAAGCAAACCTTATGGCACTCACGAAGGCCCTGTCCGCTCTCTATAAAATTGTCACAACGAAGCTTTGGATATCATCCAAGTGGTTTGCGCCTTGGATTTCCTGGATACAATGTTCTTTCAGTAAGCCTAATTGATGGCTTTCAGTTTAGCTTTTATTTTCATTCGGTTGTCGCACTGAGGAACATTGAGCTATCCCTGCTTATGCGGGATAGCACTCAAGCGTCATTAGTTAAAAGTTAATCCATATAAATGGCGACCACTTTCCTTTCAATGGCGAGGTTTATTTCTTTACATTGGCTCGATTTTTTACTAAACGTCACCGATTCTTGAAAGGGAAAAGCTGTATGACAACCCTTAATTCTTAAGAAAAAATATAATCATAATTACGCAGTATGGAAGGCTTTATATGATTATGTAAATAAATGTGTAAAGAGCTCGATCATGATTCTAAAGCTAGTAGATTCACGCATAACTAATGACATGCAACAATTGCATGAGATTTGCAAATGCGTACATCAGAGAGCGAGATCTGATTAAAAAATGGAAGCTGTATAAAGGCCATATTAAGCTTACGCCTTGCAACATATCGGGCCGTATCAACGAACGAGTGGAGGGGGGAAACTATTGAGAGGGGTGCGTTGACCTTCACATGACGTGATAAAGATTGGACGACAGCAAACCACTTTCTGCTCGCAGTTATTTCTTTCAATTCTCCACGTTAACTTGCAAGAAGGACAACAGTTTTAATTCGAGGAACCAGTACACAAACATTACGGGCACTCACTATCAGACTACGTAGATCTTAAAAATCGCATTCTCCACGATGTCATAATAATGTCTTTTTCGCAGGCGATCAAAAAGGTGGGATTCAAATCTATTTCCCAAATGGGTTTTGCTGATAAGAATTGCAGGTTATCACTTCACGAATGAAATATTTTAATGATAATGGATTAAAAGTTTACGAATTAATACACACTCCCAGATAAAACGTCTAATTATTCACGAATCTCTAATTAAAATTATGGAGATTTGAAAAGTTACAAATGGAGTGGGGTAAAGAGGTAGATTACGGACACCCGAAAGGAGATTTTTAAAATGTAATCGTCATCGGCAATTATCTGTCCTAAGGACGATTTTTAACACCTCCCTAGTCCGTTCTCTACCCAGCTAGCTTCTAGATGTCTTCCCAAACGACATATCCCTCATTGTCTATCGTAAACTGAGGCAGACAATCAAGGATGGGGGATTCCATTCTTGCTAATTATCGCAGTCATTCTGACCCATTTGACTTCCAGATATTTCCTCCAGGATGATTACATATCCTAGAACATTTTCAATGAATCCATCTACTCCTTCTGCCGTATTTATTTCTTCGTGCGCTTATTTTCATTGTCGATTCCAGTATATCTAAATTGAATCGGGCCTAATTTCAGAAATCCTTCCATAATACAGAAACAATTAATCAATTCTCAGTAGTTTTTCCCTTATTTTACACGTAATTATTTTGATGATTGTTCAACTGTCTAGATCGATACTACTGAAATAAATAAGCGATGAAAACTACAAAAAAAACTAATTATTTGTTTCTATAATACCGAATCCAGTGTAAAAAAATGAAACGAACAAATACTGCTCCAGGCATAACAATCAGAGAAATCTGGAATATATTAGGCATTTTTCACGCACAACCAAAGGCGAAATAAATGCGCCAAGTTTCGTACGATATGCAAAGCAGATAAGTTTCGATCCCATCTTCAACGAGGCGTGCAACACCGAAGTCCCGGTTTATTGGAACACGACGTCGCCGTGACCCGCAATAACCTCCATGCCGTTATGGGCCAGACGCCTTATCGAAGGGTTTCGTTTGAGAGGCTCGAAAGAGGAAGAGGACCACCATGCTGTGAAACCATAATGATTATAAACGCTTCTTTGTGCGAGACCCAATCGGTGGATCAGAACCGGAAAAACGTGGCAAGAGTTAGGAAGGGAGGGGTGAAAGAAGACGAGAATAAGCTTTAAAGGCACGAGTCTAACAAAGGACGACATTAACTGATTCCTCATATTTCGTCTAATAAAGTGTCTCGTACGCATCAGTTTTGGGGATAAAATTCGATAACCCGACGGGTTGGATAAAAACTGATGCCTCGTCAAGGAGGCCGGAATAGGCGATCCGCGCTGGAAATTGGTAAGCAGTGTATGCTCCGGCGCCGAAGGAAATCGATTACCTCCAAAGTACGAAGCTGCCAAGGAAGACCCCCAAACGCCGGCTTTGGCATGCGCTCCATCACTCCTGGAAGCGGAAATGATCAAATTTCGAGCTAAAGTGGGGGCAGGGTCCCAGGCGCGCGCGGGTTGCAAACAAACCAAAATATAGTACGACGCCAGTTTGCGTTGCGGTACGTCCAATCCAACATATTGAATTGGAAACATCAATCGGAAAAATAAATCTATGTCGCGTCGGGGGGATATCCCTCCAAAAACTTTAGCAGCCACATAGGGAGGGCTTTTGTTAATTCGCCCTACCGCAGGTCTCCCTAGGGTTAATTTGCGCGGGCGAGCGTAAATAATGGAACATGGGCGAGGAGGGGAACAAAATCGGCCAACCCCTCTTGCAAGCATCCCGCAGTCTGCACACGCGAATGGCTATCATGAGAGTGGAGATCGTTTTCCAGAGGAGTTAAGATTTTTCTCGCTGCTCCCCAACCACTACAGTTAAGGGTCCTCATTGGCAATAACGCTGAGAATACCATTTTCAAACTCCCTCACAGAAACGGTTCAAGTATTACTCTTTCTCCGCTCTGATCTCAAGGGTCAGCGTGTACGGTATGCTGGAGGAATTACTTTGAGAGACGCTTCACTTACAAAGGGAGCGGGAAAGGATAAGAATTTTAAAAAGATGCTCAAAACCCGAGTTTTTTTGTGATACTGAGGAAATTATTATAGCCCCACATTATATCAGTAGATTTGACAAGAGGGATAAAATAAGAAAGATTCATACACTCGTTTTTGTCTACGATACATAATCATAACAAAATCGAATCCATGCAACCAAATATGTTTTAACTTAAGCTTAATGATACACGGGGTCTGTTCCAAAAATAAGTAGAAAGTTTTTTTTGCCACCAATGCAGATGGCTGGAGAGGGGTGATTCGTGGTGGGAAAGGCAATGGGAAATCTTGGGAAAGCAACGTGATCCACGTCAGTAAACTGTAAGCAAATACAGAGTGCGGATTACTGCTAGACTGGACCCTTGTTCGAAGGCCATGTCACGAATTCACGATGCCACTTTCCATGGAGCAACAATATGCGATAAAATTGGCCATTAAGTCTGGAAAATTAGGTTCGGAGACCATTACCATGGTTAAGGATGCTAATGGAAATGGAGAAATATCCCAAGTGATGGTTTTCTGCTTGCATCACATCCACCACACACACTTAAGATGGTTTGTGGAGTGTTTCTACGTCAATTTGGGCCTGAAACTGGGCATATTACGTTATTTAGCTGGCCACTTGAGATTTGAACAGCCAGTTGAATATTTCACTTCCTACTAAAGGCAAAATACCCGAGAGCTTCTTTCAATAAATATCAACTCTAACTGCTCCCAAAGTTCTCTGAAAAATCATTGTCCCTGTGATGGATCTTTAGAGCCATTACATATTACAAAAGCATTTCAATGTGTACCAACTTTTATTGCTCCCAGATCTTTAAGAAAAATCATTGGCCCGGAGAAGGACCGTTGGAGCAAGCATAGAAGAAATTTTCCGAGACTTGTTGCGTGAAAGCGGGAGCCGTTAGAAAGTGATTTATTTTACATGAATCAGAGGAGAAATATTCTGGGTTTTGAATATTAGATTTAGTAGTAAATTACGGTAAAAACTTAAGAAGCGGCTGTATGTTTTGCGCATTAAAGCTTACAAGGAAATTGTTCACAAATATCTGTAAATATCTACGAAACTGGTTTACGAAAGCTTAGATGATGCCAACATTATATTTATCGAAGGACTTTTAATAGGAATACACGCGTATTAGTTACAAGTTTAAGCACACAAAGTGCGATAACTCCACCCCTTCCGACACTGCTTTTTCATTCCAGTAACATTGGTTTCTTTGCCTTTAAATGTCACTGTTCCGAGGCCTTTCGAGGTGTTTTCAAAATCTTCCCTCTTTTAAAGATAATTTTTTCTCAAGATCTCCATGCCCTAATGTCGAAGCTTTTCACCATGTCGTATATTTTCACTCAACGGTTTATTAACAACACTCGTATACCTGTACGTATAAATGCATTGGTTGTATTCACAGAACTCTCTCTAATGCTAATGATCACATCATTCTCACAACGTTTCCTCATGCCTATGATTATATCTTGCAATATGGTTATAATTGATTAATTAAAAATGATACATGAACCCTGTTTCTCAATACTGAATTCAATTTGCAAGTCTTATTAGTACATTCAACAGAAGAAAATAAATAAGGAAAATAAATTTTCCAGCATTTATCACGTACAATTTTCACATTGCATTTGGTTCATAGATGTTTTGTTTAAACTAAGAAAGGGTCTTAGATAAATGGAATTTTGACTTATACCTTTCATTAAAGGACCGAAGATCCTTACTGAGTCTAAATTAATCTTACTGAGTCTTCATTTCGTTCTTTTAAAGACTGCCATCTTTCATTTTTATGGACAAAAACGAGTCATATCTACCGACTAACTAATGGAGGCATCAATAAGAAAGACGCTGGTTGCTTCATAGTTAAAACGCTGACTTTTCAATTACATAACGTGTTATCCACACAAAAGTAAGCGGAATTACCGGAGTATCACATGAAAACTTGCCACTGGAGACAGAATCAAGCCAGATGCGTTACTGTTGGAGGCTAGTGCATCAACCCGATCCGTTATGTGGAGACACTAACAATGTGTCAAGAGGGAAGAGCTAAATAACTCGGAATAAAAAAGAAATTATATCAATATCATTCATGGGCTAGACTCACGCGGGAAAGGGGCACGTGTAGGGGAGGTAATTTACCCGCCATGAAAGTATTCGTTAAAAGAGAGCAGGAATTCAGGGTGGGGAAGCGAGAGAAGTGAGTTTCGTTGGAAGGTTACTGATCGAGCATAACAAAAGCGATGAGTGGGAAATGAAAGGGAAAAGGGAGAACCAAGGCATCCACTAAATATTCATTTCAGGAAGCACTCCCCATGAGCCTCGATTGTTCCAATACCAATAGCATCGTACGTCTTTATTTCCAATGGGAGGATTTCTGCGCTGGAGTAGCCGATTTGCACGCACTTTACGAGCTCATTTACGAGTAAAAAAAGAAACACCCACGAACACCTCGCAATGCGGGGTGGGACCTTCCCTGCCACATGACCTTCGGAAGGTCATGCGACAGGAAATTTACGGCGGGAGATTATATTTTATGAAGTACTCTTTTTAAATGCGGGACAAGTGAGATATAATACCGTACATCCTAAATTTATTAAAATAATGCACTCTGTTTAAAATACTATTAAATATTATTTCTTTCCAAGAATTTGATGTGTAAAAAAACGACCCAGAACCTATTTATTCTTTTAGCCCCACAATTAACGTCAAAGGTGTTTTAATTTGGCATACCTGTACATTTGTTGTCCGATGGAAGCTCGAGCATCTATTCGGTGCTAGAAGCTCCTGTCCGACCTGAGGCAATTTACGTGTGTTTACGATGAATTTCCATCTCCTGAATCTGACAGAAAAATCATCGAACGTTCTCATCGTAAAAATTCGTATGCCTCCTCTCTGGATTCCGTCTTAGCCCTTGACAGCGGATCTACGAGACTTAATGGACTTTCATCATCATTACATCATATTCGATAAAGCATATGATTTTCTATCTTTGCCTACTCCGCAGAATGAATCTATCAGATTTCTATCCCGTTATTTAGGTCATACGGGATGAGAAAACCAACTATAAAGGTAAAATACTCGCATAATTATTTATAAATAAGACATAAGCACACCCTTTAAATGATTAATTTTAACAACCCTCTCCAAACTGTTCATTAAAATGAGCTGATTTCAATTTTATTTGTTAATACCTTACAGACCTGTATACTTTGATCATGAGTGGATTCCACCGGATAAAATTCAACAGAGGGGATCGAATTTCGGTGAGGCACGATAAACAAATGTATGACGAGAACTAAAAAAGCTTAGAATATCAATCTTTACGACTGCTTCTAAATCACGTGAAATCTCAAAACAAAAAAACAGCATAGATTTTCCTACGTTTTTCAAGGATCGTAAGCGGTTTTTCTGCAGACACGTACTACCTGTCCGTCTGACGGAAGATACGTGCAAATTCTTATGAAATATGTTTTTGTATCTTCCAAACCCTCGGCTAAATGCTTGCCACTTCGGCGTCCGGATATAATTTATGTTGAGCCACTTTCTGAGGTTTAATCGACTCTTTAAAAAAGTAGCATTAGAGGCAGGAATAGATATAGAGTAACTATTTCTAGTTTTTTTACTTTGGAAGAAATTTTGCGGGGTCATCGAAACCATATTTTTCCAAAAAATTTTTTTTTTCATTTTTCATCCTCTAAAAAAAGGAATCAAAACGAATTACCAAAAAAACGTAGATTATCCTAACGAAAATTCTCACCTATTTAATGATTCGAAGTTTATGAGAGAGAGATGGAGAGGGAGTGGACGATTCGACCCTGGCAAGTATGAAACTTCGAGTTCTAAATGCATGAATTCATATTCCGAAAGAGAGGGGGTAAAATGAATAGAGGGAAGTGAGTTTGTAAAAAGAAAGCGGCAAAAATGCTTACAAATTCAATCGCGGAGGCGGTTGTGATGGGCAAGGGTGGGCCATCATTGGGCAAGAGAATCTGTTAGCGTGTGAGTCGGAAGGAAGAAGATACTTGGAGGTGGAGTAGGAAGAGATGCCCGTGTTTTAAAGGGGCGAATGTGAAGTTCATAAGAAGGACCTCGGAACCGGCTCCGAAAATAGCAGAATCGAGCCCGAGAAATCGAAACGAGAGCATTATTAAAGATTCAATCGGCGTTTCTTTTTATTCTTTCAAGACGGGAAAAACTTTTTCGTCACATCATTCAAACAGCAGAATACTTGATTTTCTTCAACGCCAAGAGAGATGAAAATGAAAAAAATCGGTAGTCGAATCGGAATAAAATGGCCTCCATTCTATCCGAAGTTGGTGAGATTTCTCGACTTTCTCGGAAAAAATTTAATTCGCCCTCACCAAATAAATGCATGAAGCCACTTCTGTGAATAATAGGCACTATAAAATTTTATCAGAAATTTAATTACCAGATATTGATGGTATCCGGGATTATGATTTCGGCCATCCACCTAAATTCCTTTCGAATAACTAAGTTCCGATAAGTGAACGGTGAATTAAAAAGTACGCTGACGGTGGATATTAGTGAAATCCCTTGAGGGAAACCTTCCTGAATCCATCAATCGAG